>CAEFZX010010209.1:0-35641 GCA_903066825.1 Alfaro cultratus
TATCTATATCTATAGATATATATATAGATATCTATATCTATATATATATATAGATATATAGATATATATATCTATATATAGATATACTGTATATATACACATATTCTGGACATATTGAAAACTTCCACCACGGCTACAGAATCAACGCACCTGCAGCTAAATATCTGCAGTAAGGATCTAATGAACTGAAATTATTAAATTACACACTCTGTTATCTGCATTGATGAAGATTCACTCACTTGGCATGTTGTATGTTTAAAACTGATGGCTAGATCTACTTTGTGATCAATTTAGCAAATGATTATTCGACCAATCAGGAACACTCTTTGAGAATGTTTTAAATCTTTTAGCACTTTGAATATAGTGCTAAAAGTATATAGTCTTAAAACATTCACCTTTTAGCTCTGCTTTAAAATGTGGTGTATATATGAAATGGAGTTCCCAATGTCATATATATGCAATTTACACAAATGAAATATCTCTGTCTCAATATGTTACCGTTACACCTTTTTGTGATAATGTCACGTGTTAGACGGCTTACATGTGACTTTGGTATAGTTAATCTGAAATACTCTTAGGTCTATTTTCTCAGTGAACAAACTATATTTAATGCCATTAAAGGGTTTCATTAGAAGAAAGAGCCGGTAGTTTTTGAAAGTGATAGATTAATCTGGCTTGTTTTGCCTTATTGCAAGTGAAGATGAATAATGTGGCTATTATATCTAGTAGGAAATAAAACAGTTTTCTGCTCTGGTATGGAAAAAATATATCCCCATTTGTGGTTTTCATTTATATTGTATGGTTTCAACTAGCTTTGTGTTGAGGTCAGAAAAGGTTTTAAATTAAAAAGGAAAAGAAAAAAACTCAATCCATATGAATAAATATTGTCAAGTCTTATACATGCAGAAGTTTATTAGCAGGAAGTCATTCTCATTTTTAATTCTTGGAATTGTTTTCGATTAAATATCCACTATTTCATGCTTGAGAGTCAGATTATCTAACATTCTAATAAGTTGCTGCAGCATAATCAAAGGCTCGTTTGTTGTAACTAGTTTAGTTGTGGGTGCATTAATGCCACACAATTGTTCCAGTAAGACATTTTGTATATGTACTGTGTTTTCTAAAGGCTATAGTTTAACCATTCAAGATCTGAGATATCCTCCAAACATGGATAGACCAATACGGTCTCATTAGGCTTTAAATGGCTGATGAATTGTGATAGGAAACAACTACTGATTGTATTATCAAGGATAAAGTTTAGCTTTACTAGATGTTTGATGAAACTAGATGAATGCTAATAAATTGAAAGTAGTGCTATAAATAGATAAAACCCACTTTCCCCATGATATTTTGGGTTTTTTGTGCTGGAAGCAAAACGTTTGAAATGTTGATTCATCTGATCTGTGTTATATCATACTCCATGAAATCAATGAAACCTTGTTTCACGTATCTAAAATTGTGCTTTCTTTTACTGTGGTATTTTTCTGACTGCTTGGAGGACATCTGAAATGTTGACTTTATCCCCAAACTCCTTCTCTCGGTGCTCCAGTAATATTCCCTGCGGCCTCGGCCAATGACAAACACCCTACCAAGGACAAAGCCTTCCCCTAAAACGTTTCATATTCATATTTTAAGTCAATGAAAATCCATATGAGAACTGTAAACCCATTTTTCTTGAAAAAAAAAAAAAAAAAGTCTAAATCTTTAATGCAGTACTTTTTATGTAGTATAATCTATTTCTTACTGATCTTAGATTATATCTCTACAGTCCTGCACAGGACTGATATATTATTTCTTCAAAATAATTAGGGTTTTAGAAGGTTTGAAAGTTTAATATGTATTTTTAATCATATTTTTTAAAAAAGACATTCCACTCGCCTGTTTTAATCCAACAAGTTGCTAAAGCAAAGGGAACCAATGGTTGTAGAAATGTTGCAGTGAGATACACAGTATGTGTGAGAGAGAATTATACTGTATTTGCAAAAAAATGGCAATAATTCCCCTTGTGTCAAATTTTTTACATAGAATTGAAGCATATAACATAGGGTAGCCAACTCTCCCTGAAGAAAGTTATTATTGCAGATATTAAACATGACACAAAACTGATGAAGAGCACACTTCTGCTTCATATTTTAAGTCAATGCAAATGGTAAGGATACCGGTAACCTACAGTTTGAAAATGACTCTCATTGTTCCTTGAGCTATGTTTCAAGCGTTGCTTCAATCCAAATCCATATCAATCTAAACTGGCTCTTCGTAAGTCACAAGAACTTTGCAGGAATGAGGTTTTCTAATAATTTGTTTCCGGTAATGAAATTAGCAGATTAATGTCAGTGCAAGCACACTGTTTGGTTATACTGCTAACAAGTTTTGATACTTTGACAGAGCTTCTGTTCATAAATGTTCATTAGTTCTGGCTGCATTGTGAGGTATATAGGTTAAGTATTAAAAACAGCATAAATCCAAAATAAGATAAGAAACATCCATTATAATAAAATAAATGTCCATTCGCAAAAGGAAAAAAAATGAGGTATCAAAATTTCCATACACACTTATGTAGTATTGTGTATTTAGTGCAGGGATTCCAACTTTTCCTTAAGCTGCAAAATCATCACACCTTTGAAGCATAAAACAGGAATTGCTTATTTCATTGATGGGAAACCCAGTCAGTGTTCCATATTTTGAATCCGTTACCATATTTTTGTACATGCAGGTATGCCAGAGTTTAAAAGAGATACTGGATGTGAAGACATTTTTAGCATTGTGTTCCAAAGCAATAATAAGTTTTAAACATTTTTGATGTTTAACAGCTGAACAGAGGTGATTTGCCAAAATCATATTTGCAGACCAATTCTACCTTTCTTTTGGTGTCGTTGGACAAATACTGTACCTTTGCTCTGGTATACATCCTTAGAAATTCTGTTTCTTCTCTTCTGGACACATCTGGTCCCTCTGCCATGTTGTGCTTGCTGGCAACACAGCTTGGAACCTTATTAGCACTAACAAATTTGTTCTTGACACTAATTACAGCTTTGCAGTGGAGCTGTGCAGTGGGCTAGACAAATGAAAGGCGACAATCTTCCCATCACTGACGCTATTTTGTATGCACAAATAGCGTAAGGTGTGGCGGAAGAGGGCGGACTACAAAGGATTCTCTTCTTGTTGTTGGATTGAAGGTGGTCTCTTTGAACAATGGAGAAGGAGGGCTGGATGTTGAGATGGAGCAGAGGCAATATTATCGGGAGGGAGTTCTTTTTGTCTTCATTTAGGGTTGAGGAGAGAGGAGGGTCCCAAAGTCTTGATGCTTCATGCATCACTAAAAAGGCAATATGTCTCTGCCAGAAAGGGTTCCTCTGCCTTTATTTGTTCTTTTTATTTTCTGTTTCCCTTCTTGCAGGCTCATGTTGCCCACTGTGGAGGCTACTCATTGCTGCTGTCTGAGAACAGTCTGCATTTTCTGTTGCAGACTTCAGTCCCAGTCTGCATAGGTGTATCCCCAGGTGCAATGATACATTCTGAAAGCCAGGAATGGCCTGTGACTATGCAAGTGTCTAAAAATGGAACCGCTCCCCTGATGTCAAGTTACTCTCAACACTCCAAACATCCACTGTGAAAGCTCATGGTGGCAAAATGTTGGCAATGGGTAATGGACTCACTCATAGGACTTTACTACTTTGGAGGAGTCAGGATGCAACTGATGATGAGGAAGGTGTGTGGGCGGCACCACCAACGCTGCTGCAGATCAGTGGAGGGAGCAGCAAGCAGGAGGAGCTTGAGCTGTGCCTCTGAAGAGAGAGAAAAAAGCGAGGGTCCTGGAGATAAGTGTATGTGGAGTGTAGATAATAAAGTAGGTAGCAAGCTTGTTTCCTGTCAGGGATCATAAGCCAGGCTATGAGATGCCTGGAGGAGTTTAGCGTCTGGGTAGATAGTATAGTTCTTTCAAAGACTGCTAACATGCTTGGACTGGCCTCTTATTTACTGCAGGGGTGGAAAAATGTCACAAAAGGGCTATTATGCTTTGCTTGAGCTGAGTTTGTTGTATTTTAGGTGCCAAATCAGTTGGAAACCTCATAGGCACACCCCCGAGCACTGAGCTGGACGATGTTGAGGGAGTCGCTGGAAAATATTTCAAAGTTAGTTTATCATGTTTTTCAGTGAGCAGTTACTTCTGGTCCAGCTGGATAGTGTTGACAGCCCATAGTGCCTTGCAAAAGTATTCACTACTCTTGAACATTTCAACTGTTGTCATGTTGCAATCACAGACGTCATTTTTCTATGTATTGGTTATTTATGTGATAGACCAACACAATAGATAGAAAGTGGAAAATAATGCATTTTTTAAAACATTTTACTTGTTTTTATAAAAACTCTCAAGTAAGATATGTATTTGTATTTAGCAGCCCTTAGCACATAACCTCCTTCAGACATCACTTGTTAAAATAAAACTGTCCACCCAGGTGTAATATAATGTTAATTGATCTGTTCTGTGTAAGTCTGACAGGTTTGTTGGAGAAGATTAGTGAAGAAACAGCATCATAAGAACCAAAGAGGATAACAGAGATAAAATTGTGAAGACATTTTTAGCATTGGGTTCCAAAACAATAATAATATCTCATGGCTCAATCCGTCATCCACAAGGCCAAAACTGACAGACTGGCCAAGTAGAGCGTTAATCATAGATGTAGCCAAGAGGCCCATGGTCTCTGCAGAGGAGCTGCTCCAGTGGAAGAATATGTCGACTCTACAGCTGGTATTTGCAAACTCCACAAATCTTTGGGGAGGCAAAAAGAATGTCATTATTGAAAGAAGGAAAGGAACAAATAAAAAGAGAGTGAAAGATAGATTTAGAAATGAAACCAAACATCACTGTCTATTCACAACAATTCTTATTCTTAAACATTTCTTTTGAATTAATCTCAGGGAGACATAACTGATATGTAACATGTAAAAATATCAAACTACCCAAGAGAATGAATACTTTTACTGCAACGTAAATACTAATCTGGGTTGTTCTTGCAAGGCAATATAAATGAGACATATTTTAAGGGGCTTCTTAGCCAAGGTCGACTGGGTGAACATACTGTACTTGAAGTTTGACTTGACTGACAGCGATACTCAGAAGCACCAAATATGGTGCGGATGCGGCACAGGCTCTTGGGGAGATTCCGTGGTCCTCCCACGCAAACTCGCATCCACAGCATTTTGTGGCAATGTGCAACTCCCCATTGCTCCTAAACGACTCAACAGAAACACAGTGTGCAACCTTTTACACCTACTACTGATCATGATGGCAGATTTTTAGTTGTGGTATTAGATTTTATGGAAATTAAAAATTATTCTAGGAGGATAAAGAAAACATTTGGGTCTGTTTTCACAGCTGGCGTGTGCATGGGTGTGTGTGTGTGTTTTTTTGAGTAGAAGTGAAAGAAGGGAGTGCAGCAGCGTAGGATATTTTTACACGTCCTCAGACAAACATCCATGTGTCGTCTTTGCCTCTGTTCTTTCCGTCATTCAATGATTTGATAGTCTCCTCTTTTATTTCCCTGTTGTTGCCTTTCTATTATTAGTGATCTCATTTTATCCATGTTGCAGACACATTCAGACATCACAAATTATTTACTCTTTCTGAGAATCACAGTACATTCATAAATGAGTGCAGTGTCATTTGTAGTCATTCACCATATGAACAAGTTTTTAACTAATTTCAAGTAACAACCAGTGGTCCGTCCATCTTTTTCCTTTGGGATCAACAAAAGTCTTTGAAGATTTACTTCCAAATACATAGCCAAACTTAGCCCACACATCTCCAAATAGCAAGTTTTAGCATTAAATCTCCATATTCACTAGGATCAAAGTAATGGCACACTCGGGGAAAACTATCTCAATGCATTTGTTTCACTGCAACATAATAATTAAAGGAGATTGATTTTTAAAGTCAAGTTTGTATTCTGTTTTAATTGTTGACTGGACATTGATAGTCAGCATCTTTCCATAAAAGGAAGATAGGATTTAAGTAATTACAAATTCAGTCATAGGCATGTCTTATGCTTGCTAGCAAATGCAGGCATCGACATGTTCCGTGTCGTCTGCCATTAGTTCATTTCCCACTGTGGCCCCACGCATCATCACACTCACACAGGAGGGGGAGAAAATTGCTTGTTTGTCAAGCTGGCTATCATCAGTATCTGCCTTGTTTGCACTCTTCAGCTTGAGTGTAGGGCACTTGAGTTTGGCATGATTGCCAAGAGTCCTCCTAAAGATGGCTTCTCCAACCTTTTTTTTTTTTTTATTGGCCCCGAGTGGAGACGTAAGGGAAAACAAAAGATATGTCATCGTGTCGGTGTGTTTGCTTCAGATTCGGTCTGAAATAGGTTACGGTAGAGAACAGGTGGGAGGAGAGGCAGTGTCCGTATTAGAGGAGGGGCACGAATTACGTGACACTGAAAGCATAACTGTAATAAGCTCATCATCCTTCTGCTTTGGGCATTGCATCTTATCGTACCACGTTGGATCAAGTCTATTCCAGATGACGCCAGCTGGTGTTGACAGTCAGCAGTGTAAATCATGGTGTGTGGGGTTGAATGGTTCTCATTCTGTTCTTTCTGATATAGCTGCTTTTGCTTTGTTTGCTTTTTTACCCAGGGTTGACTTGAAAATTATTTTTATTTGGGCGAAGCTATACAACAGAAGGATGTAAGAATTTAATAAACAGAAAAGTGAAATACAAGCTATTTAAAGAGTTAAGCTGCTGCACTGTTTGGTACAGTTATTGAGGGTTTTACCTGGAAGCCACAGCTTTTATACAACCTTGTTATATGAATTATACCTTTTAAAAATGTGGCCCTGAAGCCTTTGAAATACCTCAGTTTACTTTGAAGATACAGTGGGCCCCTGGTATAACCTAGCTGAATAGCTGCAATTTGCAAATACTCAAGATCCTCTCTGAAAAAGCCTATTTTAATAGTTCAAACACCAAATACGCCTTCATATACACACTGTTAAAAATGTTTATTCATAGTAGAGGAGAATTGTGACTTATCTAGAGGAATCAAAGGTGTAGACATTAAATGAAGCATTGACACATCATATTTCCATCCCCTGAAAGAGCCACTGTAAAACACGGGCCTTACAGAAATCTACAAATGAAACTTAGCTCTACTTTTTGGTTCAACCAATCAGTGCCAAGGAAAATAAATGGTGCCCTTGGATTGGCTGCTTTGCAAATGCCAGCCAGTAACATGTAAAGTAGCGTTCCACCCATTTGTTTCAACTTCCCAAGCTGCATTTTCAATTGAATATTTCAGATATGGGTTACGAAAAATATGCAAATAGGTAGGTTTTCCATGAATAATTTAGAGTCACGTTCCACAGAAGAATCTGTGAATATTGAGCTGCGAAAGACTCCAACTGCCTGTCAGCACACTCGACTGCATCCTCCCACTCTTTGTGATTTATATCAAACAAATAGGTTAAGATTTGTTTGATACAATAGTCACAGATTTTACTGTCATAGCCTTAAAAAAAGATTTTACAGTTTTAAATTATTTTAGCTTCAGTAGTTGTTTTAAATGTAACAGTTTGCTACAATATGCAGTTTTCCTTTTTTTTGTCGTTTTGCTGAAGTTGACCATTCATCAATACTTTTTGTCTGAAATTTTAAAATCTGTTTTAGCTTCTGAAAAAGCTAAATTGAGGCTTTTCTGTTGTAGATGCATTTGAATCAAATTCTATTCTTGTCAACATAATGAAAAATGATGTCCAGCATTGTGTAAAAGCCTCATGTTGATCTCCGTCTTTGGCTTAATCTAATTACAAGCCATCTATCCACCATCTCATTCACATTTAAAATTGTTACACAGATTATATTTCTTTAATAATCCAAGCCACATCATAAATTTACAAAGCAATGTCATGGATGGATGTAAAATCCCATCCATGGGATACTATAGGTAGTTTTTGTTTTTGTTTTTTTCTCTCTTACACATTTGCATCACATTCTCCTTTCTAGTCTTAAAGATTAAGACTTCTTTGTATTTCTGTAATTAGCCTCCTCAGTTACATGGGGTTGAATATGAGACTGACATGGGGAGAGAACAAAGGTCCAGTAGAGGTTCCTCATGAAGCAAATGGAGACAGAGTAAACAAGGGGATCTTTCCGAGGGGATTGTCGTGATGGAACGCACTGCAGCCGCGGTGCCAAGGTTAAAGCCTGTGTTGTTCATGTGGCAACTGTTCTTAGACTTCCAGTGACATCAGGGTGTTAACCGCTGTCCCAGGCCTAATTTAGCCACAAAGGGTGGCTGCTGTAGGATCCTCTGTTCCTGTTTGTCAAACTGGGACCACTGATGCCAGGAGTGACATCACCGTTCAGATGCACAGGAAAGCTTTTAAACCCAAAACACCCGGACTCAGCCGTGAATAGCAGGAAACCTGCACGAGTGTCATCGTTATATCTCCCAAATGAATTGTATTCGTTTCTGGTCGAATGAGAATATTGGAAACTAACAAATCTTAATGATGAAAGGAAGAAAAAGAGAGCTTGAGCTTTGACTCATTTAAGCAGCAATTGTGAGAAACCTTTATGAAATAATTACATTTACATCTACTTCATGTAACAGTTAATTAAATACAATTTCCTGCTAATTTTTAATGTGAATTTTGAACCAGGTTTTAAAAGAAAAACACTCCACTTTGAGAAATGGGAGCTAAACAGTAGTGAAAAAAAAAAATTAAGAATCAGTATTTGACAGCCCTTGTGGGATTTTCTAAGAGTATGTTTTTTTCCCACTGTGGTTTGCTATAATGGCAGTTAATAGTGTAGCTTGATAAGAAACAATTAGAAGAGGCCTTCTAATGTTTTACATTTGCTGTGGTTTGCAAAGAGGTGCATGATTTACTGCAGCTTCTGAGCCATTTATGTCCAAATGCCAAAAAAATAGCACACATGCAGTGTCTGCACCATGAGGTTAATAGCTAGAAAGTGTTTTATGTTTGAGTTTACAGCACCTTGCAAAAGTACTCCTATCCCTTAAGGTTTTCCACTTTTTCACAAACTACTGTATATTATTGATGCTTTATGTGATAAATCAGCACAAAGTAGTGTGTAATTTTTAAGTGAAGGAAAATTGATTCATTGTTTTACAAATGAAATAAAAATCTCGAATTATTATTCAAGATTTTTAATATTATTTTGCAGTCCTAATTGCATTTAGAACTGGACTTTGACTGGGCCATTTTTATGCCCAGTCATGGATATGCTGTCATGCTGACCAGTTTATACTTAGTTTGGCTATATGCTTAGGGTTACTGTCCTGCCTCTAATAGGTTTTCTTTCAGGATTGACCTGAATTTAGTGCCATCCTTCTTCCCATCAACTCTGACCATCTTCATTGTCACTGTTGAAAGATAGAATTCCCACAGCATGATGCTACCATCACCATGTATCACAGTAGAAATTGTGTTCATCATGATGTGCAGTGTCAGATCTCTGCCTCCCACAAAATTTTACATATAGGCACACAAATTTAATTGTGTTCTCATCTGACCTGAGCATCTTTTCAAAGTGCAAGGTGCTAAATGTGAAGGAGGACTCACCGATATCCCAGTTTGTGGCTGTGACATGACAGAAGGAAAAATAAAGAGTAAGGATATTTTTATCATCCAGATCTCATCTGCTACAAACTTTTGTAGCATATTCAGTGGCTTGCTGACATTTTCTTTAATGCTTCTTTTAGAGACATGGAGCCATGCCATACCATCGACTATACCAGTCAGGTTGGACTAAGTGTTATGCAGAGTCGTTAGGTTTGTTTGCTAAGCGAAGAATCAATTTGCAAGGTGTTAGCTCGAGGTGCATCACTAGCAGGGTGTGACGGAGAAGACTTATGTTGCTCCATCCTGGTTTGAGTTATGAAGAGCAAGAGGCTCCCCTGCTGTTCAGGGTATAACTGTAATAAATCGTTGACCTGCTGTGACACATCCAAGGCAACGTAGTGCGAAAAACACAGTGACACCTTAAGCGAAACAGCCAATTATTTTGACCTTGACTATTTCTACAGCTAAAGTGGCTGAAGCAGCATCACAGTTGTGATGTTGTGTTGTAGAACTGTTTTCCCTTTCAGCCGAGGTCAATAAGTGGGAAGTAGAAGCTCAGAAAGCAGGCCAATTACAGCAAGCTTGAAAACTTTTTCACATGCTTGGCAAAAACTAAAGCCATGGTTATAAATTATACATTCAGCCATTTTTTTTTTTTTTTTTTAATATTTCTGTCTTTAAAACAATGACTAACCCTGGTTTCAGAGTGCTCTGGTTTTTCTCATTAAAAAATAATGAGCTAAGTTTGTGTTACATGTTTTTTGTGGAAATTGTACCAGGGAGGCACAGAATGAATGTTCTAGGATAAAAATTAACAAGTTTCTGCACTTATATTTGCATATTAATTTCTGGATTTTACATTATGGAACAACTGAATTTGGGTGTTAGCGATGGACTGAATATAAAATATTCTCACTGATTGGAAACCAGTTTCGTACAACAAAAGACGGTGACCGCAGCTTCTTCTCCCACATTGGCCAGTTTTACTGTGCTTTATGCTTGTGGCACATAACGATTATTAGGCTCCTAAAATTGTAAAGGGTCCCGTCAAGGTGACCGTCTTTGCTTTTTCATTTCTTTACAGTTTTAATTACATTGATTAATAGGCACTTAGAGCATTGATAGATTTCAGATTAATGATAGCACACACCTCTGACCATAAAAGACACCAGCAAGTCTCTTCACACAGGGAACTTGGGTATAATCATCACAAAGTAGGGATACAGGCCTGTTCTGAATGCTGATGTCTAGTTAGAGCAATTTGGCAATGTAATAATGAGGCAAAATAGTGACATAAAGTGTATTTAGCTTAAAAAAACATGAAGTACCTATTAACCTCTTTTATTATTATTCAGTTAGATTTTTTTGTTATTCTTCTCTGAATTTATTGCTTTACAAATGTCACATTTCGTCACCGACATGGGTAAAAAAAATATATATATATATATCTATATAGATATATATATAGATATATATATATATATATATACTGTATGTGTGTGTGTGTGTGTGTGTGTGTGTGTGTGTGTGTTTGCGTGTGTATATATAGTGTCAAGATATGGCAAACTCATAGAAACTTATCCAAAGTGACTTGCTGCTGTAATTGCTGAAGTTTTATGCTATTTTGTCCTATTTGTTGTTTGCCTCACTATAAAAGTTAAATTAAATTATGCAAACCGCAAAATTATCAACTTTCACAAGACACATATGATGGCAGTTTGCTGGGATTTGGTACAGTGGCTTAAAAATCTGCCTCCTTCTTTGAAAGATGGCTCTCCCCTGACTTTACTTCGTGTCGCCTCTTGACAATATTTCATGTGTATTCAGATTTCTGCATCTGCAGGCAAATCAGCCCCGGAGGCTGTAAACAATGTTATCGTCATGAAATGTTTGACTGTGTAATTTGGTCTCTTGCTGGGACTGCTCATGTGTTTCCAACCCTCTAATTCTCTCATCTCCCACCATCATCCCACACACTGGGCTGTATTAAGTGTGGAGCAGTGCGCTAAACTAGTGCATTGCAAAAGCAAATTGCTGAATTGCTGAGAAGGCAGCTCCTCCTCTGCTGCTGTTTTGGACATTGCATATTCATGAGTATTCATGCCATTCATTGTGAGGATGAATGTGGATAACTATAATAGGATGTTTAGCAGTCCGTCACTCTTTCCCTCACATTAGAGTTAATAAAAATTCTGATACACATCTGACTTATTTTAGCCTTTCCTTCCACCTGCGTGGAAACGCTCTCTGTGTTTGTGGAAATGTTACAGGGGCTTATCATCTTCCACACGGAGAGATTCAATAATCCTGTACCTGCTCAAATGCTGCCGTGCTGATTACCTGATTTCACTTGACAATAAGCCACATGGTCACAATGACTCATGATATACTAATGTGTTTGCAGGATGCGGAGACACACACACACAAAGCACAAGTCATTACAAGAGAAGAGTTTCAAACCAGACAGTAATGCTCCTGTCGGGAGCAGAGGAACAGAGTTTTATTAATGATGCTAAAGCCTGGACGCCTGTTGTCCTGAAGCATCCAGAACATGCTGGCATGTTTATATTTAGTATCAGGAGACAGATGAGCACTGATTGGCTGTTAAAACTGCTACTGAGAAATTGAACTTTTACTACAAGGTCTTTGTAGTAAAGCGTCATGCAGCTGTTGGCACTCCCTCATTGATCATGATCGTCTTTAAGTCTCACAAGCTCATACATTTATAGAGATTTTTGTGATTTTATTGGTGAAAGTGAAAGGAGGATATTCAAAAAAATCTTTTGTTCAGAGTGAATAAAAAGTCTTAAATCATACTTTGGTTTTATCAGCACGAAGAAGGCTTCCTGTCATTTATAGGATTAACCCTCTGTCCTTTATAAAGTTTGACTCACTACAACTTTCCTCATATTATACATTGTGGATTTTTTAATACATAGTTTTAGGATTTTTCTGTAAACTGCAAATAAATAAAGTTGCAGTATTTTTTTCGAAAACCACTTGTAGCTATATTAAGAAATATTAGGAATATAGTGATGACACATGAGGCGTCTTGTCTGCTGTGTACAAGACGAAGTGAAGCACAAACTTGAATTCCAGAGAGCGAGACAGGAAAAGATATTAAAATTATTTTCAAGAAAATTCCAAGTCTTTATTTTGCATTTTTATTGACTTTTGCCACCCGACAAATGGTCTGTCTTTTACTGATTTATATTTATGACGTCAGACCTTATTACTGTGCTGCAACTATGCACAGTTACTGTTTTCCACTTGATAGCTAAAGTGTTTGCTGGATGTAGCTCAACATGCCCCTAGACAAGCCCCCATCAGTTGTCGCGGTGGTGCTTTTTGCCTCCTACCGGAAATGAGCAACTGAGCATTATGTAAGTGTAGATGCTATGTTTTTGCTATCGTTTGATGAAAGAATACTTTTTCTAAGGACACTAAACTTAGAAAAATACCCCTCGTTTTGAGGCTGTATCATTGCCCTCTTCACTAATGCAGTGTCACAGCTCACACTCATCTGTCCGTGTTTTGGGTGTGTGAATACAAAAGTGTCCTCATTTGGATTAATTAAACCAAATCTCCCGTGAAGAGTTTGGAGGCGTAACTATCGCGCTCTTCCAAGGACAGACAGGCTATCAATATCCCCCAGACTCCACCACAACACCTCCCACTCAGATGTATACACACACATATATAAATACAGCTCTCACACACATAGACATGTCTCACTCTAATGTCTTGGAAACAGTCACCCCAGCCCACTGATGATCGCTGTGCTCTACTGTGGAACAAAAGCAGTGAAACTCTCCATTATTACAGTTTTCTTATCAGCTCCCCCTGCTTGCCTTGACCACGAAACAGCATTGAGCTCAATTGCTCAGCCGTTTATACCACTTTTTTTTTCATTGTCACATTTCTATTGTGTGTTGGCTGTTCTTTTGTTACTGACAACCACAGCGTATGATCCAGCATGAGTCATTACTAAAGTAAACATCAGTGCACATTGTGAAGGAGAGAACTACTTGCGTTGCTCTGAGCCAGAAGGGGTTGCCCCGGCTGAGATGATTGCTGAAATTTCTTAAAGGTGTATAATTTTGCAAGCGTACGTGCAAAAATTATTTTCAGAAGCAATGTCAGATCTCACTGGCAAGAGAAATAAATTCTCCATGTGGTGACAGCTGCCTCCCAGACATGAGAACCAGGGATTTCATTCACAAGTTTCTATGGTTACGGCAACAAGCGTCAATATGTCACTGACACCCTGTTTGCTAAGCAACCTTCTTTCACCTTCCATGGAGAAAGTTATGTATAAGTGATAAAACATAACTTAAATGAGATATAAGCCGGCGCAGAGCTCAAAGCGCTTAGGAATTAAAAAGTAACAAGAAGACTGAGTGATCTCATAAACAGTGGCTCTTCTTTGTATTTCCTCATTTGTTTTTTTGTGTGGTTTTTTTTTTGTTCCCTTAGTGTTTATTGTTGTAGCTGTCTGTTCTATGAGGGTTTATTTAGTTGTTTAATCACCGGGCGGCTCGGGTGCTTGTCTTGTCTTCCCTCCCGCATCAGCCTCACTTATGAATATATTCATGAAAACATTGTGTGAGTGAATATCATTAGAAAGGAAACCGCATCATTAGTGTATTTGGTCCACATAAATCCTTTGCTCTGGGATCATGTTTTGGTATGATTTTTAGTATAGCAACAAAAAGAATCTTACATCTTAGAGTGAGTTGTTGCACATGTGGTAAGAACGTTGTAAGAAGTAGGTCCTGGGTATGGTGTTGTGAGCTCTCTGTAGGTACTTCCTCCCACAGTCCACACGTATATGTTATCTTCATCGGTCTCTTTAAGTTGCCCTTAAGTGTGACTGTCCAAATGGTATCTTACATGTTCATGAAAATAGCTCAAAATAAAAATAAGCAATGATGTTTAATTCAACCACATGAAAATGAAAGGCTACACAGAAGTCTCTAACTACTCCTGATGTGAAAATAGACCATTAAAAACGCTCATCACTTACCTAGTATATGTTTGGATGCCTTGCGTTTATTATTGGGAGCCTGACACTTTATGTCGTCAACAGTCATTACCAGCCACCCTTGCATTGCTTTGGGGTGGAATGCTTTATATTGTGTCGTCTGTCATTTTCTTGTGTCGTAATAAATGTATCAGATCCTCTTGAAATGAGAGTCGCAGTTGCCCAATTTTTTATTTTTTATTTTTATTTTTTCCTGGATGCTTACTCCAGACTTTGCTTTTGTTTATGATTTTGGATTGCTGTAGCATATTTGTGTTGATAAAGCACTGAAAAATTTATTATAATGGTAAATCTCCTGAGAGAGAGTTATTGCTTCACTTTTAAGAAGTTATCAACATTAGCATCTGTCTTGTAGTAGATAACTGGCTTAAGTATAAAAGTGCTTAACCTTAATATTTTACTGGAACTGCTTAAATATTGTGTTATTGATATCCACATGCAACAAGACGCAGGTGACAAAATTTGTACCATATGGCATTAGAGGTATGAATTAGGCATTAAGAGTCAAGGAAAAAGTTGCATTTTATACTACTGTCCTCTGAATGCTGTCCACTCCAAGTGATTACCTGACTGCTAATATTTTCATTAAATCTCTTGTCAAAAAATGAAAACTCTCTCTTGAAGAAGGATTTTATTGTGACGAAATACCAAAGAGGACAAGTTCTATAAAGATAGATTTCAGATGGATGCTGTGAGGATTGCAAGGGATGCTGCCACTGAAAGAGTTCAGGGTTGTGCATTCTTTCTTTCATCTTTCTTGCTTATTCGTGATTTGGATTAGCTGAGTCCTCGGTGACCGCTATTTCCCAGCAGTCTCGAAACAAAGGGCTGGGGGGAAGGGCAAGAGGGAAAGAGATAGAGAGAAGTGTATATTTCATTTTCTGTGAGAAGGATAGAGGGTGTAACCAAGGGATTATCACTCCTTTTGTGTCAAAAACCCAGCAGGAAACCCTCCATCCCCTCACACCCCACCTTCAACCAACCTTCTTTTAGACATATAGAGAGGAAGGAACAGCTCCCTCTAGTGGACAGAAGCTCGACTCATGGGGCATTTGAGGAGTGACTGGTTCATTTCCAAACACTCTTAAAAGTAATTATAGATTTTGCATGTATAATAAGGTGTTAGAGGATGATGTTTCTGCTTACATATTGTGCCATCATCCTGCTCCTCAACGGGCTCCTGCACAAGTCAGTAAAACTCTTA
This sequence comes from Alfaro cultratus, assembly GCA_903066825.1. Taxonomy (NCBI): domain Eukaryota; kingdom Metazoa; phylum Chordata; class Actinopteri; order Cyprinodontiformes; family Poeciliidae; genus Alfaro; species Alfaro cultratus. The sequence continues at coordinate 15,843 of CAEFZX010010209.1, forward strand.
GCAAACCAGAAAAAAACAATATTTAAATCTCAGAGCTTCTTTCCACTGGACTTGCGTTAGCAGGGCTGGGAAACATCTCCATGGTTACACAGCTTGAATCAGACAGTAAGGTGACACATAGTTATTGAAGATAACAGAGGAATTAGAAGAAGGGACACTCTTCTTCTTTTTTCATCTGTTGAATCGGATGGTGTGCAGTTTAGAGAGAAAACATACAACGTGTACAAGCTTTTAAAGACATTGCAGGAGAATCTGTAAAGTATGTCTCACTGTGTTTTGTGTGCATGTGTGCTCTCTTCTCTGTGCATATGTGTGTGGGAGGTGCAGGGAAGAGCAAGCTTCTCCTCTGAAGTTTACCCAGTTTTTATCTGTGAAGGAAAAGCACCCCGGAGATGTGACTCTTATTTGAGTTCATTTCTGGAAAGCACCCCTCACAAGGAAAAAAAAAGAGGCACTTTTGAGTATTTACCATGACTACCCCACCTTCCCATCCTCCCACAGCCTCCCAGCTTAGATGGATGATGTTATCTGTAGACTCAGGGGTAAGACCAGGAAGAGCTTGTAAGAAATCTTGCTCGTGTCGTTATCTGCATACATACAGGAACGCTCTGGAACTCCCCCGTCAGACATTTGCAGCGCTCAGAGCATCATAAATATTGAGACGCATGTGATGTGGGTTAGTTCGTCCTTCCTTGGGACTGAGAAAGTGTCGGTTATGGCATCTCGAGCACAGGCGGGAGCACGCTAAGATGTAATTATACATAACCCTGCTGACTGCTCTCATTTTTTTCCCCTCTCTCACACATAGGAACACCCACACTTCTCTGCAGGAAAGTGGATGAAAATTACTCAATACATAAGAAAATTATCATTGTAATTAAGTTGTTTTCTTCTGGTGTTATTTCCTCTGAGTATTGGTTTAATGATCTTTCATGCATTCCGAGGCTCTGAAAGAGGCTTGCATATAGATGTTGAGTATTCATCTATAAATACACTTATTGTTGGGCTTTCCTGCTGCGGTAGGTGGCATGTGTCAAAGTAAGATCCACATGAAGGCAGCACACAAGGTTTCCAAGAAGAAACCACATGACCATTGCCAATTGCGTCACCTGTCAGTGGTTTTGTTGTGGCCATATAGTTACATGTGTATGTGCATGTACAAATGGTTATCTGTATAGCAGGGAAAGTTGTAGCTATGGTCTACTTTCAGTTCTCTCTTCTCAGAAGCATTTCTGAGGCTCATATAGGTTAATAAAGCTTCACAGCATGAGGGCTGAAGGCTTGTTCTCCCTAGAAATGCATACATATACACATTCACTGGATTTTTTGCTCAAACACCCAGCAGTGAAAGGACATAGTTTAAATTGATGTCAACTGGGACTATTTATAGATGAAGTATAACTACTGTATCATGAGAAAGATTTACTGCAGAGTTAAGTTATTGGCAAAGCAGTTCCACTGCAGATGGTGGCAAGGGAACAGAAAGAAACCTTGAATTTATTCACTGAGTCACAATAAACTTTACAGTATCTTACTCTTATTTTTTAGATTTGTCAACTTTGTGTGAATATGTATGTTCCAACTTACCTTGACTTACTGATGTGACACCTGAATTTCCCCACAGTGAGACAATAAAGGATATTTCTTTTCTATTCTGTTCTTTTCAATTGTATTATATTATTTTCTTCTATTCTGATTTATTTTACTCTGAAACATTAATGTCTACCATTGGGATTTTATTACACATTTATGTATTGTGCATAATAAAAGAAAGTAAAGAAACTGTGCATAGATTTTGCATCTTTTTGTAAAATAAAAGTATTGCAGGGAGGGTATTATAAATTTTTAGGCACATAGTGCTACTTTGTACCACAATCAAGTTGCTATTTTGTAAAAAGTCAATCTCACAAGGACTAATCACAATGCTAACTTTAAATTCTGTTTATTCTTTAACATAAAGTTAGTTGCATATTATGTGTGGGAACATTCTGCTCCAATTTGAATAGGAAGACGTTCTATAATTAATTTGCAAATTTGCTGAGAATGAGAAAGAAATAGCACCAGCACATTATTTTATGCATACTATTAACAGACTGTTGTTATAGCTTTATTGACTGAGAAAATCCGATAATGGAAGGAAAGTGATATATTACTGGATCTTCTAAAGGATGGGGCATGCTTGAGGTCTTTATTTCAGCTTCAATTTAAGTCACTAGAGGCATGATTATTTAGGAAATTCTGGATTTGGAATGGAGTCCAGCAGTGTCTATCTACATTTTCATGTTATTCTTGGGGTGGTGATGTAAATCTGTTTTTCTTTTTTCTTTTTTTTTTCAACTTGTCATGAAAACCTTACTGTACTTATTAAGATACAATATTTGTACATTTAGTAAGTGCAGAAAAAATAATTAGACTCTACAGCAAATCTGGATTCAGAGATTTTAAAAATTACACTTACAGATGAACACAATGTTCACTTGTTTATCCTAATTTGAATATTTTCTATGCGATAAACGTCTCTTCACATTTTCAATGTAGAGAGTGCCATACATGCCATACTCAGGAGGGAGGTTTCTTACACCCGCATGCTTGGTGTAAGAATTAAGGACATAACCATGATCCATCTCTAGCTTTGGTTTTAGCAGAGAAATGCTTTCTGCAATCTACCCTCGCTGCAGCCAAGAAAATGTTTGCCTCGGGGTTATATTCACTACCTTCTCCGACTTGGCAGCAACGGCCACAGCGTCTCCCTGAAATTGTCTTGATGGAGTGCTCTGTAGCTCAAATGTGTGAGTTCTGAGTTTCTGCATCACTGGGGATCTGGATCACAACTTAGTAATAAAAAAGAATTAAGTCTAACTGAGACTGATGCTGCTTGAGATTAATTTTAAGCACCCATAACTTATTTCTCATAATAATTACGCATAATAAATTTCGCATAGACAAACTCAGTGTCCTGAAAGAAACATCTCTGTGTTTGGTTTTATTGATCTTAACACAGCTGCCAACTGCAGTCAGCTTTACCAGACAGAAAGGACTGAAATTATCTTTATCCTCTAGTTTAGTCCTGTGCAGATTTTCCACAAAAAAATCTTACAGTCAAAGTTGCATTTATGATTAGAAGGCAATGACGCCAGCAGCTTAAAGGATTCATTTTCCTCTGTCTGCTCCTTCCAACACTTAAAAAAATCATTCTGATTTTCTTTCAGTGTTACCATTAGATTTAATTGGAGCTGACATTAGAAAGGTTTAGGTGATGTGTCACATAAACTCACATGATAGCAGGTATTTTCAGTACATCTTGTCAACTAAGATTGGATTTTCTGCATGTGATGTCTCTACCTGCTAATCACAGACTTGTCATCTGGGACAAAAGCTACTCTAGATTGCAATGGAGCACCCTGCACTAACACAATCTAACTGTTCGTACTTGTGTGGAGGCTTGTTTGTGTGAACGCCGACAGATTAATGGATGCAGAATCTAAAAATATTGCATACAGCCCACTGTCTTTCATGCCTCTAACCAAAAGATATTTGTAATAGGTAGAGAATACACAGATCAGAGATTTGAAGCTGATTTCAGATATCCACTGTTTGTAAGATTTTGAACTATTTTAGTCATTTACAATTTTTGGGAAAGATAAAAATATATATATATATATTTATATTTAAAAGTATAGCATGGAAATCATATTTCTACTTATTACAGCATTACAAAAAGAGCAGTCGCCATATTTATAATTTTAGAAGATGTACATTCATACCCAAAACCCGAAGACTGCTGACATTTCTAGATCCATCATATGCATAAGAGAAGTGGAAAGCTCAAAAGAACAAAACACCTTTTTGTCCTGTTGTCGACTCTAAATGAATACAAGAATGCCTCAATATGTTTTAAAAATCCTTTTGCATCCTAGCTGCCTCCCTGATGCTAAAGATTGCTAAGACTTTGTGAAAACAGCAATCTACTCCAAAGAATTTAGAACCTCGTCCCACGTGATATGGTACATTCACCTGAACGGACAAAGATTGAAATGTTGAGTTTCTCACCAGCTGGTCATCTGTCAATATTGATCTGTCTTAAAACAAATGGTCCCAAACCACAATTTCGCTACTTGTCTCTACTTTCTCCACTTGTCTCTAGTATGATACATGTAAGCAACAAACAAACATTTCTTTTTATTATATAAAAATTTTCTTGAGAGTCGTGGAAGGATTTTAAAGAGGTTGTTGGAAAGCATGCAACCAATGTGTGGATTTATTTATTTTTTTTAATTAGCAAAAATGCTAAGAGGTTAACATCATAATGCATCTTCTTTTTTATTATTTCTGCTTACACCTGCCACGTTGTGGCTGAAACAAATTGCGTCAGCTCTGTGGTAACTGAAGGTGCATGTATCCTGTAAGCAGATGAGAAGTGATTATTGTTTAGGGCTCCTCATCTGCTGTCAACCCACTCGACCATTTTAATTTGAGCTGCTGAATGATTCTCACAATCGGTCTAAAACTTTAGTTAAATCTGTCTGGTTTCTGTTAGCATTTAGCAAAGACAATATTGAAGCACCAGAAAGGATTTGCACTTTGATCAACAAACCATTCCAAACCGGTTGCTTTGCACAGTTTTGAGCCCACCCCCCCAAACACACACCATGGAGACAGACCCTCAAACTTCAATCACATCATGACAATGCTGCTAACTACGGTTCCCAAGTGCATAATATAATCTATTTGACAGATGGCAAAATAAATGGCAAGTGACAGAATATTGTGAATCTGTGTTATGCTACGACAGATGGGTTACATCCTCAGCAATTACTGACTGCGCTGCTGTTAAAGGTACAAAATTGGCTCAATAATTTACTTGAAATACGAATTAATTGTCTTGCACCTTACTCCCCTTCGAGTCTCCAAAGATAGTACGGCAGATGGATCCTGCAGTGGCTTCATTTGATTTGAGTTTTTCATTTCAAACTCTCTGGGACAAGCTAACATTAATATTGTTCCAGTTTTACATAATTTATGTGGATGATTTTTAGCCAATTTTTGTCCAGCTCTTTATGAAGCCAATTACTTTATCCACTGACTATCCGCTTTAGAATTGAGAACTAAATTGTAATGGTTGTGGCATCCTTCCAAACCTCTCTGAGGCTCAAAGAATCTGCTAATAAAAAAGTTGATGGCGACTTGATATAACCACCCAGTTCTGTTTCCCTCTCTTTTTTTTTTACCATGTGTGTAAAGTATTTAGAAAGAAGCCACAGTAAAGGCCCTTGGCCAGCAGAATCTTGACATGGTGGGACAGGAAGACAAGGAGCTCTTCCCCTCTTTGTCATTGATTAATATCGGCTCACTTTAAGGGATACATGCAAGCCATACTCAAACTATCAGTGCTTTGTAAGCCTTGCTTTAAGGATGAGTCAGATTCCTGAAAAAATGACGTATTTGCTCAGTGCTATCAGTAATTGTTAGTAATGGCTTATATTAGATATGGGATTCATACCTTGCTATTTTTGGATACTTTGAAACTTTTTCCACACTGTTGAGCCAGTGAAGATGCACTGTTTATACTTTTTAAGACCAATGACATCTTCTGTTTTTCTCTGAAGCCTGACCTGCTGATTGTAATAGATAGGTGGAACATCACAAACTCTATAAATGAACATGTTATTGTAAATTGCCTTGTACAAATTACTTGTACATATCAAGTATTTTGAACATCTCCTGATAGCTTGGTCTGTTTTCTAGGATTACTTATCCACTTCAATGGAGATAGATTTAAGTGACAGACATTTATTCCCGCAATTCAAATCAATTCATTCTGTTATTGCATATAATGCTGCCAGATAACTAATAACAGAAATTATGTCATATATTTGTGTAAACAAAGGGTGCTAATAAAAGAAGCAAACCTAGCAAATATTGACTTTGTGAGTATGAAACGTGCAGGTTCTTTAAAAGAGGTAGTTTCAAATCCAACATAGATTATCCCCATTTATTATTACTGCCTCTAATAACATGCCTGACAAAAAATTTTTTGTTTTGATGAATTGGATTATTTGGTGATTTCTTGGTGCATTACTATTAAAACTTTCGCAGACAGTGGGCTGCGACTAGCTGATGATCTGTTCATGTTTATTGTAGCTTCATAAGAATGACCACACAGATGAGTCTCAAACTGAACTTGGTATTAAATGACTTTGGATCATTTCAAACAGAACATGTTTTTGTCTTGCTCATAATAATGCCGATTCTGTTTTGTCAAAATATAAGCACTTTTGGTTATCTGTATTCAGAAATTCAATATTCTTTCTCATTAACCCACTATATTGTGCTTTGCTCAGTATTTAGTAATGTATTGTGTACCTTAGAACATGTGTACAATTCAGCTCTCAATAAAAAGCATTTTAATCTTTTTTTTTTGTTTTTATCTTCCCTCCTACTCTATGTAAAGAAATTACTGACAGGTGCTCAGTAAGTAGAATAACAAGATAACGGACCTTCAAAACAAAAGCATGTCGTCTTTGAATCAGTCAAAACATTCAACATAATTTAGTGTTAACACATTTGTACTAATTGTCTTATTTATAATTCTATTGGATATTAATCATGTATTTTCATCATAATTAACCTCAGCTCACAGTTTTTTACATGTTTAGCTAACTGTAATAAAAAGTAAAGAAAAGTTAAAGTTTTAACTTTGACTTAACAATTTGGAAAGTTAACCTTCAGGTGGTTAACTTACTGGATCATAAAGTAGACTAGAGAGAATGTATCCAGTGTATGAATGGACATTTTAGACTTCAAGTCCAAGTTGTACCTCAAGAGAAAATAATTAATTTTGTTTAGTAAGCAGAAAATTACTAATCATGCAGACCCACAGCTGTGCATGGTTTGACAATGCCATCACACCAGATGAGATGGTCTCAGAAGTAATGAAATACCACAGAGGTCCTGGGATCAATCTTCATTAACATAGCCATAATCACTCGGATTGATTCTCCAGCAAAAACAATTATCATACCTGAAGAATGAGTCGATTTGTCCAGCATAAACTGAAGATGCAAGTACCCAGAGAGGAGAGTGTGGACTTCAGAGGTGGGTCATAGTCCTTAAGAGGTCTGAGAATGGGTACAGTATCTATAGGGGCTCTTTGCTCAGCTTCCAGAATCTGAAGTGTACACAATCGATTACATTCCCAGAGGTGGCAGATGGTTCATCGGTGTGATGCAGTTTATTTTCTCTCTCACGACTTTTCCTCATCCTGGCAGAGAAGGAGACTGGGAAGATGCTGCAAGAAGTGAATTGTAAAGGCGACCACTGCGCTGTCACTAATGACAGGACACTTACAGAGGAATTAGTGCTGCTATCGACCTCGTCTTTGAAGAGGAAGGAGAGGAATGATACTTGCCATTTGAAGATTTGTGATTAGAGATGACAGGTGGTTGAAAAGGTTGTGAAGAGACACTTGAGAGGGCTCTTAACACAGCGACTCTTGCGTGTTTTCCCTTCCAGATCACTACACTTCCTCTTAAAACTTTTTAAGAAGCTGATTGATAGTACTAACAGCATCATGACGACAGCTTATGGTGATGATGGCTAAATCAGATCCACTCCTTATCCAGTACACGTGGAAATGTTTAATTCTTATATTTGACAGGGACTTTCAGAATGTTTTACAAAACAAAAAGACTCAGTAAAGGCTTGTGTGCATTCAAATTTTTACAGTTCTTTACTCTGAAACTCCTAAATGAAATTGGAATGAATTTTAGGGCAATTTTATCTCGGTATAAATAAACAGTTTTGTGCTTTTCTTCTGCAAGGACAGTCCTGGCATTTTCTTTAGCTGTTCTAATCTAAACTACAGAGCTTATATCAGAGGATATTTATTTGGTAGAATTGTGTAGTCACAGAACAGATTCATACAATGTCTTTTAGGTTTTACTTTAAAAATCATTTTGGAAACCTTTTTTCCTTCCATTTCAAAATTGTCTCCTAATTTGATTACAATACATTTGTGGTTGCAACATGACAAAATTTACAATTTTGCAAAGGACTTTTTCAAACAGCTGCCTAAAGCAGAATATTTGAGCCGCCTCTCCGCTGTTTGAGATATCTGTGTTTTACAAAACACTCAAGAGTAAAAGAATAAAGTATTAAGGGAAGTCATCAGATTGTTGTGTAAAACTAAGCCACGTGACTTACAAAAAAAAATCTCCCTCTCTGTGTCCATCTGTCTTCTGCCTCATATTTTAAATCTCAATGTAACCCAGCTCTCCGTGCAAAGCAGTCTCTGCTGCGGTGCAGTAGGTGGAGAGGAAGTGCAGCTGCTAAAGTGGTCATGGACAATTAAGGCACACAACCTAATCATCTGAGAACATTTCCACTCTGTATAAGCCAATCAGGTCTCATGAGCAGCCTGTCCCTGACCTGACTGTGACTTTTCCCTCTCACCATGAGAGGAACATTTCAGAGACAGAGTGGGAAAGAGACTTTAATCTGAGTTACGTCTTTATTAGAGAAAATTAAGCTTGATGAATTAATTTAGGGTGATTCCTTGGTTCTAGATTAAGCAGTTAGTGGAAAACACAACAGAGATGCGTAGAGATCAAAAAGTTGTTTTACTCTTAGAACTCCTGGCAAGAAAATAACGCCACAGATTATGAAGTTCAATCAAATATCTAATATCCTCCTCCGTCTCCTCTCTCTTTCAGCCCTCATTCTGCAGGTCACCCTAAGGCCGAGTGACTTTGCTGGTCTCGTTTTTTTTTTTCTTTTTAATCCACCACGCACGCCATTTGATGCTATTCTTAATGCTGCAGCACATGCAAATCAAGGGGTGGGGGCTGGAAGGAGACTGAGTAATTGATCCTCTTAACTACTCCCACTCAGGTACAGCACAGGTTAATGCAAGTCACCTCAGGACTGTTCATCCCCACGCTCCAGTGGCAATTGGCATATCAGTGAGGAAAAGGGGGGCATATGTGTGACAGATGAGTCCCTAGGCGACCCACACCTGGTCATACTGCGTTTTTAAGCGTCCCCTGTGAAGCTTTTATTAGTAGAGATCATAAAGACAAGCTGGTCTCTCGGAAATGAGTGCTTTAATATACTGCAAAGCGTGTCGTACATTATGTGAAAAATCTGCATTGTGAGCATGTATGATTTTACCCAGAATGATTCCTGCTTGTATTTTTTTCTCCGTCTTTAGAAACACCAGTGAAGGCCATCTGAGTAACTTGGCAACCAGACATGAGCTTCTAACAAGCTTGCCAAAAAGTTTCAGGGGGCTATGGATGTGATCTGTGTCCTTACCATGACTCCACATTTTTTCTTCAGCTCTGTGCCAGCACTGCCTGGTTTGCCTCTCTTAGCTGCTAATTGGTTTAACCTAATCAGGACCAGCATTTAGTGATAACACTTCCTCTGCTGAGCCATCATGCTGGCTTTTCTACAGAGTACTTTGCGAAAGCTATTCATATGCCTGAACTTAATGCAGCCAGAAATCGTGTGATGTTTTCTGACTCTGCAAAGCGGCAGAACATTTCTCTTAAAATCCTGGTAACTATCTATGCAAAATAATAGAGTTAAGCACATAATGTTTAGGCAGATTTATTTGTACGTGGAATGCTTTTGCATTTGTATTGTTGTTGAATGATATTTAGTGGCACCCAAATCAAGGTGGTTGAATACATATTCAAGTTAATTTATGGTTTTTAATGTTGTAAATCTGTATGCCATTTTTTTATATATATAATTTTCAAACTTAGGTTTGGTTTTGATCTATCACATAAATACTCCAGTGAAATAGAGCTGAAGATTGTGGTTGTTATGCAGTAAAATGGTTAAAAAGATTAAGGTGTATGAGTACTTTTTTAAGACATTGAATTTTTTATTCTTTACTTCATTTGAGAGAAGACATTTACCATTCTTGGTTCATTTCACTGGATAGTTGAAATATCTTAGAAATGTCTGGTTCTGAAACGTTCTAAAATCCTTAAGCTTCCACTTATATTAGAGTTTAATAGTAGCTAATTTAATGAATTCTCAAAGGAGATTATGTAATTGTCTCAAGAGTTCTGAGCATAAATTTATGTAGGATCATCTGTGTGTTCTGCAGCTAAATGTGCTTTGTGATTTGTATTCAGGGTGACATGACTGAGGCTCTTCAATCTCTCTCCATTAGACTTTAATAGGTTTTATATTGCACAGGTCACAGAGGACTTTGCACAAAAGCATGGAAATTTTTCCATGTGGTGGATTTTAGTAGAAGTTATACTGCAGTGCTTCCCTTACTGTAGGAACTACAGAAGAAACTATTCACCTTTGGGGGTCAGGACAGAGAGACCGGCAGAGATGAGTTAAGAGAAAAACAGACGTCATCTAATCCCTGTGGTTTGGCAAGTAGTCGGGTATAAAGCAGAGCTCCGGATGAAAAATTCATCTTGTCTCATATGATGTGACATTCAAAAGCAATCCTCCTCTGTCACTTGATTGCTCATTTTATATATCTCAAACACTAGACAAGACATCTGAGGCCAGCTTTAATCAATAGCTGTCAATAAATCCCGGTATAGATAAGTGCTGCCACTTAATCTCACCCCATGCCGACCTCTAGGCCAGATGTTCTTAGCTTTTACAACTGAGCCCACAATGAAAAATGGTTGTCTGATAAATGATTTCAGGTGTGAAGTGTGTAGTTTCTTTTTTTAAAATTGAAACAAGAAACATTACTGTGACCAGCAGGAGTTTAAAAGAGTTATCAGATACAATTAAAACTTTTAGGGTAATAGGGTGAGATATTTGTATGTATAATGGATTTTTCATCTGTATTCAGGAACGCCTCCAAGGTGTCTTTCAAGCAAAGACACGCTCCATTACATTCACATCTTTCACTCTTAAGACATTCAAGCTTGCTTTATGCAGCTTTTTTTTCTGTCTATTAATGCAAAGCAGATTCCTCTGATTATGAATGCTATTGTGATCTGCCAACTGAGTCATAAAATGTTGACTGTGAGAGATAACGTCAAAGACTGCAGAGCTATTTTGGCTGATTAACAGATTAACTGTTTGATGTGTTTATTTCTTTAATCTTCTTTAATGTATCCTCTTTTTGTAAGAATTTGGTGATTGGATTTATTTACATTTTATCTTGTTTTCCTCTCTCTTTTCAGATTCTCGCCATAATATCAATCCTCTTTATCGTTCTGTCCACCATCGCCTTGTCTCTCAACACCTTACCAGAGCTCCAGGTCACGGATGAGTTTGGTCAAGCCAATGATAACCCTCAGCTGGCCCATGTGGAGGCTGTTTGCATTGCATGGTTCACCATGGAATACCTCCTACGCTTCCTGTCCTCTCCGAACAAGTGGAAGTTCTTTAAAGGCCCACTGAATGTCATTGATCTGCTGGCCATCTTGCCCTACTATGTCACCATCTTCCTAACAGAATCCAACAAGAGTGTGCTACAGTTCCAAAATGTGCGCCGTGTAGTACAAATATTCAGAATCATGAGAATATTGAGAATCTTGAAGTTGGCCAGACACTCTACGGGGCTCCAGTCTCTAGGGTTCACTTTGAGAAGGAGCTACAATGAGCTGGGCTTGCTTATATTGTTTCTTGCCATGGGCATCATGATATTTTCCAGTTTGGTATTCTTTGCTGAGAAAGATGAAGATGCCACCAAATTCACAAGTATTCCTGCCTCATTCTGGTGGGCCACCATTACAATGACTACCGTGGGCTACGGGGATATTTACCCACAGACTTTACTTGGAAAGATTGTTGGTGGACTCTGCTGTATTGCAGGAGTACTAGTCATTGCCCTACCAATCCCTATCATTGTCAACAACTTCTCAGAATTTTATAAGGAGCAGAAGAGGCAAGAGAAAGCCATCAAGAGGAGGGAGGCATTGGAGAGAGCCAAGAGAAACGGCAGCATCGTATCAATGAACTTAAAAGATGCCTTTGCTCGTAGTATGGAAATATTGGATGTGGTGGTAGAGAAAGGAGAGGACAAAACTTCCCTGGACAATCACCTTACACCAAGCCGTTTGGGTAGCTCCACCAGGCACGCCACTTCCGAGAGCAGTCTCAGATCTCCAGACAAACGAAACCCAGAGTTAGGACCTCAAAGCTCACCCCATGGTATAACCATCACTACCACTGGAAGTCAGCATCGGATAAGCAGGACCCCACAGCACCTTAGCGTTCAGAAATTGGAGGAAATGTACAACCAGATGACCAAGTCTCAATCCTTCACGAATCTGAACACCACAAGTTCCATGAGCACTCTGAGCACAACAATGACTGTCCCTGGATCGCCAAAGAAATCTCTCAGCCCTGACTCTACATTAAAGGAAGAGGTGCTACTTGAAATGAGGGAAGTCAGGGATTCTTTGAAAGACAATGTAGCCATCTGTCCAGCAGAGTGCATAAACCAGGGTTTCAACCAGGCTGGTGATGATGATGGGTTATATGAGATCAGACACCCCACAATTCCACCGCTTTTTAATTTTAGCCACTTGAGGTGTACTGGTAATGACTTCCATGAATCTCACAACCCATGTGATGGATCAGATTTGCATACAGAGGAAGGAAAACGCTTTAACAGTGCTGTGGAGATAACCCAAACCTCTCCATCTGAAAATAATCCTCCAAAAATAAAAGGATTGAAGACTAACTTCAGCAAATCCTCCAATGAAGGTCCTATTACTCCGCCTAGCACCACCTCTCCTGGGGATATTAGCTCAAGTGTCCTGGGAGATGAGTCCCCAACGGGAGAGACCTCACCTCTTATTCCCAGTTCGGAAGAGCTTATCCCAGTCACATTAGAGGGCCCCTGCAGCTTCTCCCCTAAGAAACTATTGGTAGACACCCCACCTGGTGATGAAGATCAGTCCACAGACAACCATGAGGAGAAGCAACTTATGGAGGAGGCTGGCGCTGCAGTTGCACCCTTGTCACCCAAAACAGCAGCACAAAATTGCTCCCAAGGCAACAACCCAGGTGGACACAAAGTAGAGAATCACATATTTACATCATCTGACATCCACCTGATACCTGGAGATGGTAGCCTCTCTCCAACCTGTGAAACAAGCATGTGAGCAATAGGGAAGCTAGACCTAAAACAACCTCAGCCCTGGCATGTGGGGGAGCAGTAGAAAAAGGCTTGGTGCAGTCTGACAGAAAGATACTTTTGCATGGCATGACAAGTTCTCTTTTACTTGTGTTGTTGTGTATTGCTGAATCGGAAACGGCAGTTCTTTGTGCAGTTTTGGGAGTGACGCTGGAGTAAACAGTGAGCTCAAAGAGACAAAAAAGAGGCTCTGGAGGTATGGGGAATTTGTTGTCTAAAGCAGACACAAGTTCTCCCAACGTAAAAAATTCCTCTTTTTTTGCAAGGGAAATGCACAGACAGACTTATCTGTACAAAGCATGCATTTAAACAAAGACGGATATTTTATGGTGCTTAGTTTGCTGAAAGCACTCCACTGTAAATACAACAACATGCAAGGCAATGACAATGCACAGGACAGCAAAGGACAGGAGGTACAAACATTTGTAATGTGAAAAAGGATGGGGTGGATTGAATCAACAGCCATGAGAGTGGGTGTTGACATCGTAGCGATATATATTTAAAAAAACAAAACAAACAAAAAAAAAAACATATCATTACCTGACGTGGAAATGCAAAGTGTTCCCATGATGAACCCTGTAATGTTTCTTTTTTCTTTTTTCTTAGTGCAAATGATGTTTCAACTTGTAATACTGACATTATTGCTTTGAGTTTTCATAGCACCATTTCAACTTTTAGTTTTGTAATCATCCATATATCCAGTCTCTTCATTCAAGACACCTCTATTCAGCTAAAGCACATAACACCTATACTGCAGATGCCAAATATGTGTATAACCAGTAAAACTGGAAACACAGAAAATATTTTTAATGCAGGATCATCAGTAGGGGACCAGTTTTAGATTCTGTCCTAATCACTTCTAAGAATTGTATTCACTCTCTGACAACAGATTATATACATCTTTAAGTAGACTTAAGAATCTATAGAATATAAATTTTGTAGGATTAGACATCACAAAATAAAAAAGTTCATATAAGAATATTTCAGAAAAATGTCAATAATACAGATAAATACTTAATTATTAATAGAGATGCATTATAAAATCGGCTGTTGGGGTGTGCTGTGGTGGCGCAGGGGTTAAGCACAACCCATATATGGAGGCCTCAGTCCTCGACATGGCTGTTGCAGGTTCGATTCCCGGCCTGGTGACCTTTGCCGCATGTCTTCCCCCTCTCTCATTACCCACATTCCTATCAATTAACTATCAAATAAAGGCCACTAGAGCCAAAAAAAAAAAAAAAAGTTGACTGAAACCACATTATTTTTAACTTTTAAATATTTTTTGAGTAGCGAATACCTCATACCAAGTGCTACAGGGATCAAAGAAAAAAACACTATTTGGTGTTAAAGCTGTAATTGGAAAATACTCAGTTACTTGAGAGTGAAGTCAAAGAAAGCAAATAGATGAAGGAAGCTCTTTAAAAAAAACAAAAAACTGTACACTCAGTGATATCTCCAGAGATGGCGCCAATTCAATTAGGGTGCTACAAGGGAGCAAGAGAGAGTTAAACTTCAGCAGATAACAGAAAGATTGAGCAGAGCACATTGGGTGCTCTGTTTGATTGTTTGAACTTTGAGCCTGCCTGTCATGGAACATTTGATTTAGAAAAGTTGGCAGTATTTAAAAATTAAAAATCTTCATTACCCAGGGAATACACACATAATATGTTGTTTTATAAATGCTAACTGCTCTAGTGGCTAATCTAAAGACAATTTAAAATGTCATTTCCACAATCCTTTTGGCTTTGCTTTAAAATAGTTGTAAAACCCTTCATTATTGTGACTGCTCTCTCACATAGCAGTGTGCCGTTGCCTCTGCTTCAAAAATTTAAAAAAAATAAATCAATGACTGGCAGTAGGAAAGCTAGAAAAGTATATTTTGACTTCTGTTCTTATGTCATCTTATAATCTGGTTCTTATAGAGAAATCTAAATCAGCTAAAATTGGTATGGGCAGGTCAAAAACCAGAGTTTGGAAGTTGACAACATATTTCCGAGGATTGCATCACTAAATATTAGTATTTATGCCAATTTATAGGATAATAACTATAACATAAAGTAACAGTATTCTTCCTAATACCAATGGACCAAATTAAGCACACTTACAAGCTTTTATCTATCTCAGCTGCATCATATCATCTATTAAAAACATCTTATAACTAGAGTTGTATTTGTTGCTTATGATTCGTTTATCTGCGTTGAGTACATTGTCTTACCTCCCCTGCATCCTAATGTCTCCTGCAACTTTAGCCGATCTAGGTGATTGGTTTATGCCATTTTTTTCCTCATTTATTTGTGGTGTTTTAGACAGTAAGTTATTACGTTTCTCAGTCAACCTTAAACCCAATGGAGTTCTTTTTTCTCTCTTTTCGTCTCTTGTCTTCTCACGATTGTTTTACACTGACTGAAAATATCTGTTTATGTTGCCTTTGATTGCATTTTTTTTTTGTTTTTTTTGCTAGAAACATGTACATTGTCTCGATGTGTCTGTATGAGTGAGTTTGAGCCGCACAAATCTGAATTGCAGTGAGAGGAAGGACATGGGTGAATTGTTAGTTTCATTTTTTTCTTTCCTATTTATGATCACCATGTCTGTGTTTTTTTGTTTGTTTTTTTTTCACAGAAAGTTGTGGAATGTGCAATACCGCATACTGCAATCTATGCAGGCCAAGAATTGTGGCACTTTATTTTCTGTCAGTGGGAATTTGTAAGTGTACAGGCAGAAATGACCTGTATTTTTCAAATGTTTTATCTTTAACATGGTGGTGAAACACTGCTGCAGCTACCAGAATCTATCAAAACAATGCAAATGGGAATTAAAGTTTTGATTTTATATTATACACATAAATTTCTGTCACAAGCACCTTAATGCCAGGTATCAAGACACCTCAAATTTGAATATTTGTGGGTAGATGGATCCAAATTGACCACCAGGGCCTTTTATATAGCTGTTAAAATAATAATAACCTGATCTAATTTTAGTCGCCACAAGCAGTATTTTGTGTTTTTTGTGACTTAAGAATGATTCTATTTTTTCTAAACCAAAAAAACGGAGCATGACCACAATTTCCTGCCATATGGTGGTTGAAATGATGCCCACCTTTTCATAAGACCTCTCTGTTTATGAGAAGGCAGCAAGTCATTTGCTTTGTTCATATAGCACTGTACAGAAAATTCTAATTTTATAGGAGAAATCAGGTCTTTATGTAACAGATACAAGTAATGTTATTGAGTTCTCAGGTTTTCTATAAATCTCTGATGTTCTCATTGGATAAATGATTTGTTGTTTGTGTTGTTTTCTTTCCTTTTTCTTTTTAACAA
Source organism: Alfaro cultratus (assembly GCA_903066825.1). Lineage (NCBI taxonomy): Eukaryota > Metazoa > Chordata > Actinopteri > Cyprinodontiformes > Poeciliidae > Alfaro > Alfaro cultratus. Next base: position 32,298 of record CAEFZX010010209.1, read on the forward strand.
CTAGTGTCAAACTCTCTATTTCTGTACTTTTTCAAAGCTGTTGTCAAATTAATGTCAATGTCCTGGCTGCTATATAATGGAGCCACAATTTGTATCCCTCGTCATGGATAATTCTGTGCAACACATTCAATATTCATCTCCATTAGCCTTCAGTGATGAGCAAAGGAGTGACAATGAGTGTCTATAGCCATTCATCAGATTGCAGTGCCTTGCAAAAGTGGATATGTCTTTTGATTTTTTTTAATTAAGAATACAACCACAAACTTCAATATATTTATCTATAATATAATATCCAATGATTAAATGCTGTCCACCTGTGTGTAATTCAGTCTCTGTATAAGTCCAAATTCTATGAAGGCCTCAAAGGTTTATTAAGATAATACAAGCAAACAAACTGCCTCTTGAAGACCAAGGAACAAAGCATACAGGTCAGGGTGAGAAGCTTAGAGCAAAGTTGGTTTTATAAAGGAAATATTTTCAAAGCTTTACAAGCTTTGAAAATTTCATGGCCCACTATTTAATCCATTATCTTAAAACAGAAATAACAAGACACAGTTAGGCAAAGAGAAGATGCATTAATCAGAGAAGGATCCAAGGGTCCCATGGTAACTCTGGAGGAACTGCAGAGATCCACATTTTCATTATTTTTTGTGAACTGTAAGTCCATGCTTTCCTTCTGCTTTACCTTCATGCAACACTTTGTGTTGCTACATAAATTCACCTAAAATATATTGCAGTTTGTGGTTGTAATGTGCTCAAATGTGAAAAGATTCAAGGAGTGTGAATACTTTTGCAATGCACTGTACATTGTCTACTGCTCCATTCTCTACAGCTTTACAGACTTTGGCCACCTGGTGTGACTCAGCAAAGGCAATCATCGGGTTAAAGAAAAGCCATGTCGAGGAAGCAAAAGTGTCCAGTTAAATGTTTTTGAAAACCGTTTCAATCGGTGATTTCTTTTTTGCATATGCTATTTTTTTTAACCTGTATGCCCAACGTAGCATAATCTGACTCAGTATTCAGAGCTTTGCAAGACCTCATGGAGTCATCTTTGTGAAACGAATGATGCGTCATTGGAGACTTGGATGTTTCTGGTTCCCTCCGATGCCAATTCCAGGGTCAGTGTTGGTTGTTTTTGTTGTTTTCTTTTATGAATGAAGTTTGATGATAAACCTCATGTTGAAGCTCCTTAATTCTGTACCTATGCTTTTTCCCCCCTTCATCTCTTGTTTGTAATAATCATGTGTCTGTGTTAGCCCTGAATAATCCTTCATTATAACAGAGAAGAGAAACAAAGGGAGTTGGATTGATCGGTTTTATCCTAGTGGAATAAAATGTCTGTGGAGAGGAATTCTGCAGGCTGACAGCGAAAAGACCATGCTCTGTCTTAGTGTCTCATAACAACACATTGATTAGTGATGCTATACAGAGTGGAAATTATGTCTTTATTTTCTCTGAGAGAATGTTTATTGTCTGTGTCGATCACTTGTGCTTACCAAGCCGTTCTCCCCAAAAATGCATAAAGCAACATTGTTTTGTTCTTATGTATGTGTATATTATGCCTCTTACATTATTATTTTTTTATTTGTTTTTCTCCGTTCAGCTTTGAGATGACATTATCATTAGACATATTCTGAGCTACAGACTGTTTCTGTTCAAAGTGACATCTTTGTATGCATGTTGTAGTCCAAGCAATTATGTGACCATAGAACAGTTTGTTATGGTACATGTTTGTCAACATTTCTGTAGAGCATTGTTCCCCATTACATCTACTAGCATTATGCAGAATAACAAATAAATGTGTATATATCTTATGTGTTTTGTGTCTGCTTTTCTGTATCTAAGCAGATGTTTGTGCACTGCATCTTCATATCAGGGATTGTTGCATCATTATACTGATACCAGATATTTGCATACACTGCATAAAAACATGCATGACTATCTTTAATTAAACTAAACTAAATATTCTTGTTTAAGGTCAGCTGGATTACCACAGTTGTTTTTGGGCAGAATTGTTTTGTTGCTTTCTTCAAATGTACATACACTACAATTAGTGTATTTAGGCTAAAATAATTTGAGAAAGCTGAGACATGTCACGACTTTATAAGAAATGAAGAATATGTTGCTTAGTGCTGTTACTCATCCCAAACGCAAGAGGTCGCTGTAGTCCTTTGTGTTGAGTTGCTTTGGCTCATAAATGAGCGCGCGCGGAAACTCTGAAAGAAATAAATAAACAACAATGGAGAGTGAAATTAAAGAGGAACTCGCCTCAGAGTCTTCCAGTACAGGTAACAGTGTCAGCTTTCCTCATGTTACCGCCGTCGCCTCAGGATGGATGCTGGACTTCATGTTTGTGAGTTTATGTCGAAGCTTCAAAGAAGGAAACTTTGATGCATTTAACGAAACTCTGCCAGTTTTTGAAGGTGAGTTATCCAACAACCGACCGATAATCCAGTGGAAAGTAGCTACCTACTGCTTGCGCCGAGTCAGGAGATTTTAGGACAGCTTTCTTGATTTCTACGTTACTTTTGAAGCAATTTCTTACATTTTGAGACGACTAACTTCACTATTTTTCCGCTGCGTGAAGTGACCGGAATAATATTTACTGTTATTGGTTTATTTGCATATAAAAACAGAAAAATATATATATTTTTCGACGTAGTTTGTAGATGTAACATCGACGCCTTTTCTCATTTTCAAACTCTGATGTAATCCAACATCGATTTTTTTTTAAACGTCCACATAATGAGGATGAATTTGACACTAATATTTGCAGAATAAAAAGTTATCTTGGGGTCTATTTGAGGGACACAATGTTTCTGCTTTATTGTGTGTACATACTGTATATACCCATGTAAAAGGCCTTTTTTGTGTTGCAATGTTGGAAAATCTTAAAAAATAGGTTGTATGGGTCAGCTAACTGTAGTGTGAATTTATATGTTCTTGTTTTTTCTCAGCTCTTTTTCAGAGTAAATCTCTTAAAGCAGCTGCCCATAATGAAAAATTCTTGATATGTGCCTTTCTAGCAAGAGTAACGCACGGAAAGCAACTGGGTGAGTTACTAAAAAAACTTATGTTGAACTATAGCATTGCTATTGTAAAGCAGAAGCTCTCTGCAAATGTGCTCATGAGAGATATCTTGTGGATGAAGACAGTTCCATTTTGCAAATGTTTGTTAGATGATAAAAAGAAAAAAATCAAGTGAGAAAATGGAAGACTAAGGGTTCAAGATTAAGCTTCTTTTTTTGCTCTTATGAATGTTCCCCACTTTCCCAGATGTCCTGTTTGAAAAAGATGAACGTGTAATGCCTCTGATGTCTGCTGCCACTGTTTGGTCAAGCCTG
>CAEFZX010010213.1:0-85404 GCA_903066825.1 Alfaro cultratus
CTCAGGTTCTGCAGAAATTGGGGGCGGGGCGATCGAAGGCAGGGGAGCCAATCAATCACAGCGTGGGAGCGGAGCTTCTGGTGTCTCCCGGTCAGACTGTCCAAAAAGGTGAGACTCTGATGAAAGCTTGTTACCTGGTTTTTACCTGATTAATTTGTCCTTTTTGTTGTTGTTCCAGGTGCCTCCTGGTTGCGGATTCATTATGAGGATCCGGCTCCGGGTCCAGACCAGATCAACCTGCTGCAGAAAGCTCTGACTGTAGGAAAAAACAATAACAGAGAACCAGAACATGTATGCACTTTAGTAGCAGAAATACTGCAGCCTCACCGTGATATTATATCAAACTGATCCACACTGTATGGTTTCCGTTATAATCCTAACCAAAAGTAGCAAATCTTCAAATCAAAATGCAGTTTCTGTATATCTGTATATCTCCATTAAACTTCCACCTTTTTAGGTAATAACTTTTAAATTTTGTTCAACTTAAGGGATGCATATATTTTTCAGTGTGCCGGGATTAAAACACAATAAAACTGAAGACAGTAAAATTGTATTTTTGTTAGTTTACTACCAAGACAGTAATTTAAGGACTTTACAAAAGAACATTCAAAGATAATTGCAAAATAAAAACAATTCTAAGTGTATTAAATGGAAGATAAATAAAGAAAGATAAGTTTCAAAATCATTATTTTAGTGACAAACCTCTCCTAGTAAATCAATGTCTTTTCAGAACATTGCATGTTTGGGTTCTTGGCGCCCTCTGCTGGACGGTTAGAAAATACGCAGCACACTGTGAAACGTAAAAAAAGTTTAATTCAACTGTTTTCAATAAACTGACCGACGTCCCAGATAGATTGCCTCTAATTTGATAAATTGATAAATATTGGAGGAAAATATTAAGCAACAACACGCATAATCTTACATTTTGAGCAGCAGTGCTGAGCAGGCCAGTTATCTTCCCATTCATACTTGATGACGTCACGGCCACATTGACACACTCACCACCCGTGTGCTCCTGTCAAATCAATAATTACTTATTTCATTCATATGGCTCTTACTACCGTACTACGGAGCCTCACTGAAAATGTGTTTATTATTATTAACTCTTCGGTGCAAAAAACTGATTGAAAATCGATTTATTTGCTGCATGTTTATGTCTGTTAAGGCTGAGCTGGATCGGCACTGAAAGCCCTTTAAACCATTCAGACTACGAACACAACAGAGACACAATTAAAACTGTCAGATGTCTAATTACCCAGCGATAATAACTCAGAAATAGTCCAAATTAGGATGTATTTTTACTTCTTTCCTACTTATGGAACGTTTCTGTTTATATCATAGGTTTTTGGTGCCTTTCTATCCTAAAGAAAAATATATAAAACCTCACATAACCTTTTATTAAAGCAGAAAGTACCGCGGCCACCGTAAGAAAGGCTTACAGTATTCAATTATGCCGCATAACTGATCAGTACAGTATTGCGAGGGAACGCAAAAGGTTTTGCGAGGGAACGCAAAAGAAAAAAAATTCCCCATGTCCCCTAGGGGGCTCCGTACCGTACCACAGAAACTAATCTGTTCCATACATTTTTTTTTAAATACCATGGTCTTAAAGTAAAGCGAATCTTTGTGTCCTAGAAAAAAAATAAACAAATGTGATCCAATACAAAGACAAGAAATTTAAGTTTATTAAAAATGTCTCCTATTGAAGAACAGAAAAGCAACTTTCAATATCAAACAGTTCAATTATCTTTATTTATAAAATCCCACAAACAAACAGAGGTACATCAGAAGATAAAGTCATTATTCAGTTAGCAAACGAACACAACCAGTCCTGCTGTGCTTGGTTGCCGTGACAACAGCGATCACAGCAGAGTAAGGTATGGAGGAGCTTCAAGGTCAGTGGACAACGGAGTTGAGCGGCTCGGCTCTGATGTTTCCCAGATCCAGGGTGGAGTCCGTCTCCTCGTCGATCTCTCCGATGACGGCTCTGAAACAGAACAAACCCATGAGCTTCGACCAGAGGAAACTTAGTAACCCTGAACAGGAGCACATAGTTTACATACTTTACATCAACTTTAGATTCTTTTTCTTCTCTTTCTCTTTCCTTTGGTTTGTTATTTTGTTTGTATTTCCTTTTCAATCCTGTAAAGCACTTTGTATTGCCTTGTTGCTGAAAATGTGCTATATAAATAAAATTACCTTAGCTTTACCCTGGAGTTCCTCAGAGCTCAGTGCTTAGCACAGTCCAGTTAAAACAAGACATTTAAACAAAATGCATAAAAACACAAAACCATTCCCCTCCTCACTGTCTGACATACTATCAGGTAAACAACAAATCACAATTAGTAATTAATATTACTTGTTAATATTCAGCAACAATGACTCATAAATATATAGTTAATCACATTAAAGAGGTGTGAAATAAAAGCCTTGATGATTTAAGTCTCAGCTTTTAAACTAAGACTCTGCAGAGGTCAGTTAATAGCATTCTAGCAGTTTTTAATTTTAAGGATGTTTTTCCATGAAAGACCAATAGAATCGGTTCGGTAAGTGACCAAAATGAAAACATTTATTATATTTTCAGCTGCTGTGGTTCCCTTTCTCTCTTCTCCGAGTCAAACCAGCCAAACCCTTTGAAAAACCAGTTCCCCTTTCTCCAGCAGATTTTCTCATTTTGAAAGTGAATTTTAGACTTTTTAGCTTATACGACTCAACTGATTAACAGGCAGGAAACAAACAACTCACACGTTGTCTCCTCTGACGATGTAGAGTCCCAGCACCACCTGCTCCACCCCCTGAGTGGAGCTGAAAACTCGCTCATGACTCTCGTCCAGGATCAGATTGATGGTCTGATCGAAGCCCTTCAGAGTTCCCTGAACAAATAATCAGGTCACATTTTAAAAAGTAGTCAGTTCTTGAAAAAATTATTTTTCTCCAGATATAAAACACAGATTTGATTTAAAGTTGGCTGTAAAAGAGCTGTTCAGCAAAACAAATGTTCTCTGATCAAATATAAAAGATGAATCTTTCATACCCCACTTAGCGTCGATTTGTGTTGAACAGTATCAAGAAAACATATATTTCTTAAAACTTTGAGGATGAAATGTGATTATAATTAACCCAGATTAATCCATCAGTTCTTAACGTCCTCCAGCTAAAATGTGTTTACTCACCACAATCATCCTGCCATCTGACGTGACAATGGCCACGGTGCCTGAAGCAGCAGCAGTTAAAAAAACAAACATCTGCAGCTTCATCCAGTCACAACAGAAAAGTGTAAAATGCTGTTTGTTATTCTGAAGTTTTCAAATTAAGTTTATAAAACACAAAAATCTTCCTTCTGCACCATTTCAACAGTTAAATTAATTTCAATGAGAAGTCAGAGACATCCAGAGGTTTCTGCAGCACTGCCACTATGATGTAATAATTAGTAATAGTAATAATAACAAATGGTGCAAGTAGAAAATTATAATTAACACAATAAATGCCTAGAAACATGTTTCTGTGTAATTAAAACTGAGTGTAACTGAAATAATGAACTTTTCTATAATATTCTAATTCATTGAATACGATGTATTACTGTGGCTACAAGGAAAAACACATTGCAAAAATCTTCTGTTCTCATTTACTATGAAGATACAATCATATGTTAATGCATTATTAACTAATCTTAAAACTAACCATTTCCGTATCTAGATATTTTTTATAAAACAATAACTTCGGCTTCCGAAGGCCAGCAAACGAGTTCAGATTTTTCAATATTAACATTTCTCTCAATTTTTGTCTCACTGTTGCGGACACTGGTTCAAATAAAGAAAATAAACCAAATATTCCTCGTAGTTGGTAAGGTTAGCGTGTTAAGCTAACTAGCATGTCTTCATTCTTTTTAACGGGGAGTTTGCCTGTTAGCTGGCTAGGCTAACTAGCATGTCTCCATTCATTTAAACGGACATTGATTAGCAGGTTAGCGGCTAACAGCAGCAGGATACGGTTGATGTAACTCTCCAAGGCGGTGGACATCCTTAGTCCGGAGCTCGGTGTTTATTTCTCCTGCAGATAAATTAGTAAAAAGAAATTTCTCCCCGTTTTCTTTTATTATCCACGTCCAAAAGCAGCAGCGGGAGGTAACGGCAACAAACCGGAGAAAAGTCCAGACTAGTCTCCCACCGATTCACCGAGCAGGTCAGGCAGGAGAGGAGAGCGCCGAGCGAAGAAGCTACATCCGGTTTGGTTTAATGTAAATAAAGAAATAAAATAAATCAGTCCACCTTACCGTTTTCTGATAAAATGCTAAAATGTTTTAATATTCATGTTCTTGGATAGAAAATAACTGGATATACTACACATAAAAATAAAAATGTTAAATGTAATCAAAGTTGCAAGAGGGTGACCGGAAATCACATTTTGTTCAATTTAAACAACACATATTATAGGCTAATGATTTACTCCATAGGCCATACTTTGTTTTTCTTAGTGTTAAGAACTCAAGAAAAATGTTTTATGATAATTATTTAAGCTCTTAACTATTTGTTTGGAAGGGTTGCCAACTTTTCCTTATCAAAAATAGTGAATAAACAGTGCAAGACATATTAAATTGATTAGAAACAATGTTTGAAAAAGTGACATAATTCAACAAACATGAAGAAGTTATGTGTAAGCTGACAAGTGTATACTTAAAAACATAAATAGAGAGTTTTGTTTTATTGCCATTAAAGGGTCATAGTATGTATGAAGGGTTACCAAAGTCGGTGTTTGGTACCTCAATACCTCTGATCCAGATGCTCAGGTCTGCCAATCAGCTTCTGCGAAAATCCTCAAAACCAGAGTTGACGAAGCCGATACCTTTAAAAATGACAAACATCAGCAGATACAGATGTATCATGTATCACATATTTTAACATTGTATTCCTGACAAAGGAGCTAAAATTGATGGGAACAAACGTGTGTCTGTGTGGGCAATAATGTGAAAAACATGGATTTCAGTAGGTTTTCATCTTTATTGTTGCTCAGTAGTAGTCCATACAAAGGGGTGGGGGGTGGAGTAGATCAGTGGAGCCCGACAGGACCAGGACAAACACCAGGAACGTCATGCTACCAAAGTATTAAATTTGTACAAAAATACTTTACAACATCCCTGTTCCTTTAAAGAAAAAGAAAAATACAGTTTGGTTGGTTGGTGAAGCTACATGGAATCTAATCTGACCCACTATTTTAAATGGCAGTGCAGTGCACGTGTGTATATATGTGTGTGTGTCTGTGTGCACATGTTTTGCTGAGGTTAATCACCAGAGTGCAAATCCCTGCAATATTACACACACATACACACAAATACAAACGCACACCCTAACATACGTACACACTTTTTATTTACATACACGCAAGCAAGCACAGTGTGTATGGCTTTGGACCTCACTGTCAAACCTTCTGAAGCCACGCCCCTCAGCTCTGTGGGTGTTCTCATTGGTCAAGAAGTTTGTGTTGACTGAGCGCTAAAATGTTGCCGTTAGCTATTATTTTGTTCATGTGGTAGCCTGGTTTGTTTGCCATGCTTGCATATATTGATACTAGCCACATTTTACCTCCCAATCGTACATGAATATTCAGGATAACTTGGCCTCAACTACAAAGCTGGTTTCACAAATCCAAGACAATCCCGTCCACAGAGCTGAAGCTACAAATTTTATAAGGAAAAAACAAAGTATGGTGGTAAATTATGGGTCAAAACATTGTAAGGTGGCTGCAGAACCATTGTTTCAGCTGTCCAAGGAAGTAAAACTGATGAAAGTGAAGGATGTTGACCCATTTTTAACTTGGATTCTCCTCCTAAATGTAACTTCCATGCAGTAGAAGTTATATTTGTATAAATAAAACAACATGGTAAGAAGTGAGGAAGTTTTGACTGATCCTGCTTTGTGGTGTAGGCCAAGATTTGGTACTATCATTGTTCTCACTCTTAGATCGTAATTTTTAGGGCTGACCCTACGGGTGCTTTCCAAAGTCAGGGATATCCCAAGGATGTTATGTTCGTCTTTGTCATCGTTGTACTCCTTTACTTCCTTCTACCTACTCATCTATCCATCTGGCTTGTGGAGCAACAGAATCAGGAATATCCCCAAATGTCCAGCTCAACTGTAGAAATTCTGAGATATTCGCAAGTCTTTTGTTAGATGAAATCTCTCCACAAAATCATGGAGACTATGCTTCATGGTTCCTTCCAGTGGCACTAGCAAAGATCTCCAGTAAAAGGCATCTAGAAAGCATCTCAACCAGATGTTGAAACCATCTCAAGTGGCGTCGCTCCATGCAGAGAAGGAGAGACTCCAATCCTGTCAAGTCTACCTTATTCCTAAGTTAGTCATCTTGCAGACAAAAGGTTGTGAATTCAATCCTAGCCCTTCCCACCACATTTTGAGGTGCCTTTGGCCAATGGACTCAACTCTCGGTTGTCTATTGAAGTGTGTTGCGAGTGGCATAGCGAATGTGGCAGAAGCGTAAAGGCACTCAGTGGAAAGCAGAACCTAAGGCCCCCACATACTCAGATGGACTGTGCGCAATCTGTGAACAACGCGGACTCTATGCACTCTCTGCGGTCGGTCATGATTTCATAGGCGAGCATACCGACTGCATATATTTCTTGTGACAAATTTCTTAATTTCAGACAAAAAAAGAGCGAAACTTGTTATCTGGGATGTGACCCAACTTCTCACTCTGGTTTTAGTGGGACCAAATGAACTAAGTGGCCATTTAGTCCAACAAAACACATGAACTACCATCAAAGTTTCACAGCCACACTAAAGACTTCATAGTTCCTCCTCTCTTAAAGTTAGAAAAAAGGTAATCCTACAACGTAATGCTAATGGTTGCAAAGACATCCTTCAAAGAATCCGCCCTACCCAGTTGATAACTGGGTACTTTGTTGACTGCAAAGACCAGAAGTGAGCAGCTGTGAACTTGACAGTCTAGCTTTTCAGACAATAATGATCTGATGGAGCCTTGACATCAAAACTGATCTAATTTAATTTCACATTCAAGATCAGGAAGTTCCTTGACTTTGAGAAGCATCCGTACAAAACCTAATGTGCAAGCCACATGCTAATCAGCTGCTCAGTTAGTAAACATTAGCCCTATTGTGGCATTGTGCAAGGTCTGTGCTAGTTACACACTGGCCGTTACAGTTTGAGTACTAACAATCTACTAGGGGATTAAACTAGTCCTGACTACCTTTGTGCTGTGTTAGCCCTGTGCTCGATGTTTGCTAACCATGTGCAGGTAATGTGCTTATTCAGATTAGAGAATCAGAGTCAACCAGTCAATAATCCACTGCATTGGACCCTCCCAGCTCAGGGAGGGTTCCTATTGGTTGTTGATGCTGAGGGAGGGTTCTGATTGGCCAGTTTAAATAGTGAGTTCAGACTGAGAAGAGCAGGAAGATGCTGACATCCAACGTAAACAGTTACACATCATTCGCTCTCAAACACACACAGAAAATGTGTTTACTGTCACAGTTTTCCTGATTCAACAGGTTTTTTTCTCGTGTAACATCGTTTTTGTGGTTATGAGGTGAAGGTTACTGGGATTTGATGGTCTAGATGTGAACAGCGACGTCAACCATTTTTCTTTTAATCTTCTGTACATCTTTTTAGGTTTGGTTGCCACTGAAACGAACAGAGAACTGACAACAGTCAATCAAAATCACACTTATTGATTAGCATAATAGGTCACCATTACTGGGGCTGGAAAAGGGAGGGGATAGGGGGCATGCTTGGCCTCTTTTCTGGGAGCTGATTGGCTCTCCTCAACACATACACTAACCAATCACACACAGGCAGGGAACTGTTTGCTTTCTGATTGGTTCCAGCCAATCAGCTGATGTGCCGTCATCTCTCGTCCTGGCTGCTGATTGGTTGAGGGAAGGAGAGACGTTAGGGTAAAGCCAAGACAGAAAACGGAGTTAACCGGCCTCGTTTGTAACACACACACACACACACACACACATCCGCACACACACAGACATACACAGTGTGGCCAGTCCAACAGCTGTAAACCGTAGAAAAAGATTCTTATTGAACTGCTCAGTGTCATCATCATCATAATTACTCTGCATCTTTCCTTCCGCAGCTCATTTATGGCACAAAACTAAAAATCCCTACAGTAAATTCTCCATCTTAGTGTCTGGGTTGGTAGGGATGCTCCAATCAGTACCAACTGATTCAGAAACAAGTTTCAAAATGTCCAAATTGAAATATTTCAGCTAAAAACCGGTAAATTTCAGAAAATCTGACAGATTCTTTTTTAGAGTTTGAATATGCATTCACACCTTCCCAAACAAACAGGAGTTTGTAAACAAAGTAGAGTTTGATTAAAGCGGACTAAACAGGGCTGTAGGGAAAACACCTTAAACCAAACTGGATAGGTCCAGAAACTCTCTGTCTTCCTTAACCTGAAACCTCCCTCAGCCAAGTTTGGGTTTCTTTTAGTGCTCAGCAGAATGTTAAACAGTGTTTGAAAGGTTATCTTCATTAAGGTTAAATATAATTTTGAACAGGTGCATCCAAAACGTTTGAAACCTAAAGCCCAGAGTGTGATTTTCTGAAACAAATAGCAGTGATAAGGTCTTACTTTGGACCGGTGATTTCAGATTATTAAAGATAAAACTGAATTAAACTGAATTACACCTTTACTTCAGGTAAAAAAAAACAGATCTAGACCCTCAGATTGGAGCATCCCTCGTCTCCTTGGGAACCTTTCTATCTATTGTTGGGTTCTGGATTCAGGACTCGAACCCAGTCAGTAATTGTGCTGCTGTGGTTCTGTAACCATTAGAGCCCGAAGCCGTTATACTGGAACCAGAAGCCATGAAGCAGTGGCCACATCTCTGCCACAAAGACCACAACTAGAACCAGTAGGTGGTTCTGGACTGCTTGGACCAGTAAGTCCATTACCTGTGGCTTTGGTCCGCTTAGAACCAGGCTTTGTAACCAAGACCAGAATCAATGTCTTGGACCAGTGAAGCCCACTGGCTGCGGTTCTGACCAAGACCAGAACCAACATACCTTTCACCAGACAGGCAGGACAATAAGTCCTGAGTTGAGCTCCTAGAACCAAGAACCATTGACCCAGAAGAATAAAACCATCCAATGTGGTTCTGGTTTCGTTGGGTCTCGATCCTGCAGATGCTGTTGGCTGCGTTCGTGGCTTCGGTTGGACTAGTAGCTCTGGCTTTGGACTCAAGGAACCACTTATTCCTGTAGCTCCAGCTGTGACTCCAGTGGGATCAGTTGGCCCAATATCTTGAACTGGTTCTGGTGACGGTGTGAGGAGGCTTCTTCCAGTCCAGTGGTGTGCTTTTAAGCTGCTTCAGCAGTTCCAAGGGTCAAACTTAAGAGGTCAAAGGCCAACGTCCATCCAGAGGGTGTGTGTAGCACCACGAGAGGTCCACTTTGAACCAGTTTAAGCAAACCAGTTTGATTTCCATGATATATCACTGGCTTCCCCACTGACCTCTCCGGTCCACTCTGGTCATAAGCGTCTGATTCCAGTTTGATCCGGTTCTTGTCTGCTATAAGGAGCTGTTGGTGACCTGCCCCACCCCCAACACGTCTCCCGGTTGGTTCCACTTGATCGGACCGCAGTCTTCCACCTGTTCCACAGAGATCTCTGACGGCCCCACCTCAGCGCTGATTGGCTGAGGGGAGTGCCTGCTGTTGGCCATGCCGTCGTGGTGGTTGGCCAGCGGGGCGGCGGTGGAGGAAGAGGAGGGGTTTCGGCTGATGACCAGTTCCAGCCGGTTTGGAGACTCTGCGATGAGAGGAACGACGAGGCAGCAGTCGAAGTCCCTGGTCCGGACGTGATTAATCTAACGGGACAAGTTGGGTTGTCAGAACCAGGCTGGATTGGATAATACAGTGTTTTAAGTAAGTTTTTTCAGAGCAGTATTTATGTTTATAAGGTACAACTTTTATTGTTATCGCAACAGTACCTCAAAATATTGTAATAAAATTCTCCAAACGTTGTTAGAACAGATTAAATTTGTAACTGTTCTGTTTGTGGTTCTGTACCTGTAGTATTCGGTCATAGGCACGGAGGCCGCCCCGTTCGGCCGGCCCACCTGGTCGGATGTTGTTCACGTAAACGCCACGATCCAACAGTCCGTCAGAGACACTGAATCCGAAATCCTCCAGGTCTGAGGCCTTCTCCAAGGTGAGCTAAAAAACGCAGAACCAGAGTTAAAATGTGATTCAGCAGACGGCAACACGTGAAGGTTGTTTTCCCTACCTTATGGAGTTCCACAGGGTTCTGGTTTAGGATGTCGTTCACTTCTTGCCTCATCTTTTTCATCGCAAAGGCTCTGCGTTGGGGGTCAGAGGGCAAAGTGTTGGAGCGCGGGTTCACCTGAGGAAACCAATCGAGCGTCACTGAAAACACTCGGAAAACGGCGAACAGTCAGAGTTTGTGAATGAGACCAAAAGGATTCTGGTACCTGCGGTTTGGAGCTGTTTCGCTCCTGGAAGCTGGACTGGCGGCCCAGCGTGCTGCGCAGCGGCGTGGGGTCATGGTTCAGGCTGAGCGTGGAGCCCGACATGATGGTTGCCTGGAGATGAGGAGAGGAAACCAGCAAGCATTAAAACCACTGGAAGGTCAATCCAAGGTCGTCTTAGGATGCTCAACATTACTAAGAACAAAGACTTTTAGTTTGTGGTGTTAATCGGGTTTAACAGCCACATGCAGATTATAGGACAGAATTGTTTACCTGCCAGAGCTTGGAAATAATTCAGGAGCAGCATCTCGTTATAATGAGAAATATTTACATTATAACAAGATGTAGAACTTGTTAAAACAAAAACGCTTTATGTTTTAATATGACCTGTAAATCAACTTGTTAAAACGAGAAACTTTCTTGATAAAAAAAATATTCAAAACTTGTTTTATTCTGAAAACTCTCTTAACAAATTTTGCTTCAAATGAAACCTAAACCTCATCTCGTTATAATGAGAAACTTTCTGATTTGCGTCTAATTTTCCTGAGAAAGTTTCTTGTTATAACAAGTTTTGTATTTTATTATTTCAAGAAACATTCTTGTTTTAATGAGATGGAAATCTCTTTTTATTAAAACAGAAATGTTCTTGTTTAACATTACCTTAAAATTTCTCATTATAAAAACACCAGTTTTATGTCTCGTTAAACAAGAACATTTCTGTTTTAACGAGATGAGGTTTACATCTCGTTCTAATGCAATACAACGCGATCATGGGACAGATTACAACTTCAGATTACGTTGTTTTACTGTTACGACTTTTCTTATTTAAACGAGAAGATATTTTAATTTTAATAAAATATAAAACTTGTTGCAATAAGTTAGAAAATGAGACATCTGCATAGAAGTTAAGCCAGAATCTAAAACCCACTTCAAGCTTATTACAAACACTGAAGAGGTCAAGCTAAAACAAATGTAAGAAATTATTAAGATTTCACTAATGTCAGGTGATATGATGTTGCTGTTGAAACTGAAAGTATATATTTTTAGAAAATGCAGATGGTATTATATCCATTAGAGCTTCTAAGACCCACAACTTTTTTCTCATAATTAATTTTTCTTTTCTGGTAAAATAGTGTTTTTTTAATAACATTATTCTCGTAATTAAACAAAATATTTTCTAGCCTAGCCCTGATATTCTGCCTCATAGAAAGGATCAATGAACTAAAGGAATACTTTAAAATATTTTCTATCATTAGTAATTTCATTTTTAGGAAAGAAAGCAAGAAAAACATTGATCAGTTCTGGTATGAAAACAATTTGAGATTTTATTTTTAAGCCATAATATATACCTGTAATTGCTACTATTAACCATAAACAGAGAAAACTGTGATGCAATATAAACACTGTAAAAACACTAAATCTTATTAAGTATTTTTGATCTAGTGCAAAATGAGATAAAATTAACTTTTCAGCAAGAAAAAGGAGCTTGTTTTAAGTCAATAGTTCCTTAATATTGATGTGAAAGTTCTTGTTATTTTGGTAGATTAATAGATATTTTTCCCATGTGATAAGTGAAATAATGTGGAACTTTTTCATTAATATTAAGAAATTATTGACTTAAAATAAAACTGAAAAGTTAATTTTGTCTGATTTTAAGTGAACAAAGATATTTGCATTAGACCAAAAACTTTTGGTAGGATTTTGTGTTTTTGCAGTGCATTTTTGAGTTAATTATTTTGCTGCAGTCAGACGTCCAGATACGTCAGATCAGAACCAGAAAAATCAATCCCACGATTCTCTCTCCAATTCGTCATCCGGCTGGATCTTTGTCTCGGATCGCTGCATTTCTCGTTTCCAAAAATCTTTGTTTTTGTTTGTTTGTTTTTCGAGCTCACAATATCTTGCACATCTAGCAGGTCAAACTCTACGTCAGGCCGTGTGCAAACTGTCCCAGCATGCTTCAGTCAGCCGCCATGCCTGGTGCAACTAAGACGCCATGAAGTCATCTCTGCGTTTTGCTCTTAGACACACGTTCAAAACCAGTTAAAACCAGTCTGACAGCAGTAAAAACCAGTTATGGAGGAGTAAAATGGTTAGTGGAGGAGTCGAGGGAGGATACCAGAGTGAGGAGGCCCGTCTCGTTTCCAGAATCCTGGAAGAAAAGCAATCGTTTCTCTCTTTTACTGACGTGAGCGTCTAAATGTTTGAGGGAAAGTTTTTAAAACTGTAAAAAAACAACAACAACAAAACATTATAACAGTGATCCTATTGGCTAAACTCCAGCACTGAATTTGCAATGAAAACAAATGCAGAAACAAACCGTAAATAACTGCTGATCAATACCTGTTGAAAACCAATCTGTTCAGGAATCAGTTTAGAAACAAAAAAAGAATCTGTTCATTGAAAATGTTAAAACTCAAGAAAAGTCTGGATTGTTGTTGGTGTCAGGAATCCTCTAAAAATCTGCAAAAAACTGGGAATTGTGTTCAGATTAAGAAATCTGATGAAAATAAGGAATCTGTTCAGAGTCTATAAAACAGTTCAGAACCTGGGAATCTGTTCAAGGTTTGAGAATCCGTTCAGAGTTTTGGAATCTGTTCATAGCCTTGTAAACCTTAAAGCTCCTTCAAACTAAAAGCTGTTCTCGATGTCTTTACGTACCTCCAGCTCTCGTAAGATGCCGCTCTGACCGCACGTCTCCAAGTCCTCCAGCGCCTGAGACCAGAAGTTCTCCTCCTGGTCGGGTTCGGTTCCGTCGTGACCCACGGAGAACCTGCCGGGGAAGGTGGGAGAATCGACCAATCAGAGCGAGGAGCAGCTCGACCCGGACACAGAAACACGAAGCGGGCCGCTCATGCTGGCGAGGGAACAAAGACGGTCCACACATCCCGCTTGTGGATGTGTCAGAGGGGTCAAAGGTCACCAAGTGAGGGTGGACAGGGGACTGCGTGTTCGTGTGGTTGGGGGTCAAAGGTCAGTTTGATACCTGCTGTCAGTGATTTTTCCACTGGGCAGATTAGAGCCGCTGCAGACAGAGACACACTGCTGTTACAGAGGAACTGGAGGAACTTAAACCCAGATACAGGTCAAAGGTCAAAGAAGCTCAGCAGGGAGATTACAATTCTATTCAATTCAATAAAACTTTATTCATCACCAAGGAGCAATTTAACATGAAAATCTGCTGTCATCAGGATGGATGGATGGATGGATGAACAGATGGATGGATGGATGGATGGATGGATGGATGGATGGATGGATGGACGGAAGGATGGATGGATGGATGGATGGATGGATGGACGGATGGATGGATGGATGGATGGATGGACGGATGGATGATTCTTCACTCCTGGAAAAAGCTTAAATTAAATGGCCACTAGACAATAAACCCCGTATTTCGGACCAGTCTCGCCAGTGGAACCAGTCTCACCAGTGGAACCAGTCTCACCAGTGGAACCAGTCTCACCAGTGGAACCAGTCTGCCCCTGAACACTATCATCACCACCACCACAAAGTGTCCTCTCACCCTCCGAGCGGCGGGCGGTCCCAGTCGTCGTCGCTCAGTCCCAGATCCGACAGCGGATTGGCTCTCTGCCTGGCGGACGATTGGCTGTTGGTCGTCTTGACGCCGCGCCACTCATGGAAGCTGTACGACTGAAAAGGCGGAGCTACAGAGACAGACAGGTTGGCGCAAACGGACTCAGGGCGGGGCGTGAAGACTAACGGCGGGAGGCGAACCTGTGGTGGAGAAGCTGCTGTCCATGTTGGACCCGTCCCAGGAGTCCACGGCGCTGTCCACTGACGGCAGCGTGCTGAACGCTCTCTGATTGGTCGGAGGCACCACAGTGATGATATGCTCCTCCTCCCCATCCTGGCCATCCAGATTAAGCCCCGCCTCCAGGCCTGGACCAATCACACAGGTCTTTGGGCTCGACACTGCAGACAGACGAGGCGTTCAGGGGACGTTTTTATTTTCAACAGAAAAAAGAAAAAAGTGAAACATCTTCAAGTTTCTAAGTTTATTTTTATTGAAAAAAAAAAAAACATTTCAAATTCAAGATGGCCACCAGAAATAGTGGTCATCTTTTTACAGTAATATTCTGCGTTAGTATAATAAATGTCACGTTTGGAGCTTCATACTCACGCTCTCCTTGCTTCTTGATCTTCAGAGTGACCGTCTCTCCCGCCTGCTGCAGCAGACTGATGGCTTCGCTCAGAGGCTTCCCCTTCAGGCTGCTGCTGTTGATCGCCAGGATGCGGTCGCCCACGTGGATCGCCCCCGTCCTGCAGGAAACAAACACAGACACACATTTATGATACTTTCGTCATGATTTTTTTACAAAAAAGAATTATTTTTTTTATTTGAGTGAAAACTAGACACTATATCAGTCAGAGTGAGAAATATTTTTAATTCATTTTTAAATCAGGTTTAAATATAAAGTCTTGTTCAAAACAGATTAAAAAAACTCTAAGTTAAAAAATAAGTTTCAACTCTTAAATCTAAATAGCATTTTAAATAATTATGAAAATTGTGTAAAAAGCAGCAAAAATAAAATTATTTGAAGTTCCAGTATTTTTACGAACAGCAGGGGGCGACATTTCCCACATTATTTCAGATCCTGATTTATATAAATCTGACTCTGCTGCACTTTATGTTTTATTCCTGCTGTTCGTGTCATTGTGTAACAGAAACAAATATTTAATCGGTTTGACTTCTTTTATTATTTTTATGGATTGCGCTTCTTCTTCTTTTCAACAGCTTCTCTTAATTAAACGAGAGGAGAATCTATTTGTTAAATAAAAATAAAACAACAGATGGGAGATGTTTTCACCTTGCTAGACTTTGATTTAATAAATTTGTCTGCATAATTTAACTGAATTAATGTAATTATTTACTTAAACTGGATATCTTTTTGCTTTTCTTTGTGAAGTACCTTGAGTTTGACTTTACCTTTGACTTTGATTGGTCCATTCTAACACCAGCTTTTTGTTTGTTTATGAAATAAAATCCCATCAAAACACATTAAATTCTGTGGTTTTAACGTGACAAACCTCTGAATAATCAAGTTTTCCGACTATTTTTGCAGGAAAGTTGGCGTACCTTTCAGCCAGCCCTCCTTTGCTCAGCGAGGAGATGATGATGGGGTCAAAGGGCTCCTCGGTGCCTGAGATGGTGATTCCTAACGGGCCACCGTACCTCTGCAGTTCCACTGTGTAGATGATGCTGCCGGACACTTCCTGCTCATCTGGAACATCGAGAAAATGGTGGAAAACACAAACATGTCCATGTAGTTAAAAACAAAAAGAAAAAATTGAAATCAGTGGAGGATCTGATTGGAACTGGTACCAGAGTTGTCTTCGTCTTTGCGGATCTTGAGTTTGACGAGTTCCTCGCACTGCTGGAGGATCTGGACGGCCTCCTCCATGGAGCAGTTCTCCACCCGGATGTTATCGATGGCCAGCAGCTTGTCTCCCAGCTCCAAGGTTCCCGTTCTGGGAGGAAAACACGCCAACATGAACAGCTTGAATTCCTGCAGTTGAACAGGACCGACGCTCCGACTCCTTCATGTTCTGAAAGCAATGGTTAAGACTAGAGAGCCGGTTCTTCTGGAGAACCAGCTCTCATAGTGAACCAGTTATTGTAGAAAAAGAAACAGTTCTTGTAGAAAAAGAAACAATTCTTGTAGTGAACCGGTTCTTGTAGAAAAAGAACCAATTCTTGTAGAAAAAGAACCAGTTCTTGTAATGAACCAGTTCTTGTAGAAAATGAACCAATTCTTGTAGAAAAAGAACTGGTTCTTGTAGAAAAAGAACCAGTTCTTGTAGAAAATGAACCAATTCTTGTAGTGAACCGGTTCTTGTAGAAAAAGAACTGGTTCTTGTAGAAAAAGAACCAGTTCTTGTAGAAAATGAACCAATTCTTGTAGTGAACCGGTTCTTGTAGAAAAAGAACTGGTTCTTGTAGAAAAAGAACCAATTCTTGTAGTGAACCGGTTCTTGTAGAAAAAGAACCAATTCTTGTAGTGAACCAGTTCTTGTACAAAAAGAACCAGTTCTTTTAGAAAAGGAAACAAGTTCTTAAAGTTTCAAACTCGATTTGAATCTATTGGTGAGATCAATAATGGAATTGGTATCACTAAATTCTTTTCCAGTCCCATCCCTGTTTATGGAGTAAAAGGTGACATGTTTTCTGTTCTGCCCCATCTGGTTAAAAGCACCAAACTGCTGCTTTACGCTCCAGAACATGAGACCCGGTTCTGCTAGCCCAGTTAACCAGAATCACAGCTGAAAGCATCTTAATGCGTCTAAAAAAAAACATTTCCATGAGCCGAACCTGCAGGTGAGTCTGGGTTTTTACCTGTGAGCGACGCTGCCTTTCTTGATGTCGGAGATGATCAGAGGGTCGCCTGGTTTCCTGTTGGACGGAGCTTCACACACAAGAGGGAAATGCATCAACATTTCATTAAAAAAAGAAAACCACTGGAGCAAAATTAAGAGAAGCTTAGAGATAATTGACACCCTGGTGTAAATGCTTTGTGCTTCTGGTGCTCTACTCCTGCTTTCAGCAGGATTTGGGTCAAAGATGGCCGTGAAACCAGGTTGATTTTGTGTCTGATGAACCATCTTTGTGTTAATTATTCTGCTGTGATGACCCATTTGCAGATTGTTGGCTGATTTTTGCTTAAAATCTCCTGACGACATAAACTGTAACAAAGACCTTCAGAAGAGAAACAGGCCAGCCTGACTAAAGCTGCAGCTAAAGATTATTTTAGTGATCGATTATCAATTATTCAGATAAAAAAATGACACAATCTGCAGATTGTTCATGTAAGCACAATAGAATAATTAAATAAATTGTTAAATAAAATAAATACTATGGACGGACGGAGAGATGATTAAATTAAAAGGTTGGATGATTAAATGGTTGGATGATTTGTCCACAATTAGCTTCAACATGACTCCATTTTTATGCCAGTGGTCATAATGTTTTGCCAGTTTATTTGTGAACTCACAGCTGATGGTGATTCCCAGTTCCACTCCTGGCTTTTTGGGGAGTTTCACATGGAAAGTCCCCGAACTGGGAATGACGGACTCTGAGACAGAAAGAAGGTTCATTTCAATGTCATGAGAAGGTCACAGCACTGAGGCCAGGATAGAGATGGCCTATACAAAACATATTCATTACATTTCTGCACAAAATCATTCTTAGGTAATGTTTGAGGACCTTTGTCACGTTAAATCCAAATAAACTGCTGGCCACGCCCTCCAACTCAACGTTTACTCTCACGGGAAAATGGCTGCAAACAGACCCGCAATTATAGAACCGTACATCTTTGAAAAGCATTAGTAGAGCGTCCTGCACAACCAGCAAGAATGCAGGAAGTAGTTTCGGGAAGGTAGGTCAACAAAAAAATATTTGTCTATGTAAAA
Source organism: Alfaro cultratus (assembly GCA_903066825.1). Taxonomy (NCBI): domain Eukaryota; kingdom Metazoa; phylum Chordata; class Actinopteri; order Cyprinodontiformes; family Poeciliidae; genus Alfaro; species Alfaro cultratus. Next base: position 17,906 of record CAEFZX010010213.1, read on the forward strand.
ACAGCTGACTAAATGTGCAGGAACTCTGCCTGGGTTGCCAAGTAACGGGCGAAACTCTGCTGGGGTTGCTAGGTAACGGGCGAAACGCTGCTGGGGTTGCCTGGCAACAGTGGAATGTGATGTTACATTTGGAAGATTTTTGAAAGCTTGTTTTTCAGAAACCAAAAAAACATTCAACTTATTGGCAAAAAACAGCTGGGTGTTTTTTTTTAAACGCTTGGCCTGTTTTTAGAAGCAGTTGAGACCAAAATTGATGCATAAAAATGAGCAAAATGGGAATTTTGCATAGAAGGTGCCCTTTAAAAGCCAACAGCTGGAGATTGTCTCAAGTTTTATGAAGTATAAAACCTGTAGTATCAGAGAAATCTCCACCACTCCGCCTGTAAAAGCCACACAATGTGTCTGTGAGTCATCCCTGACAGCATGCTATGTTGTTGTATTAAACTCAGACGTGGGCGGTTATTTATACCAGCCGGACGCGTTTCATTCACAAAGCAGAACCCGGCACAGACTGTCGCTGTTGATCAGTCAGAACAACAAACATGCCCGCAGCCTGGGAAAGCGGGTAAACGTCGCGCTCACCTGCCACGTCAAACTCGATCTCCAGCGTGAGCTGCGCCGTGATGGACGAGTCTCTGAGCAGCTGGTTGGTTTCCTCCAAGGTCGAGTCTTCGGTCGGGACGCCGTTAATCGACAGGATCCTGTCACCGATCTGCAGGATGCCACACCTGCGCAAACAAATGCAGAAATCAGAAAGACTTGCATACATTTCAAACTGAAAAGTTCCGAACTGAATGTTTTAACAACAGTAGTTAGAATTACAGAGCCCTCCATGAAAAAAAACTTATCTTGACAAACATTATTATTGCTTTATTTTGAGCCATATAAAAGAAAAACATCCATCTTGTAATGTTCACTGGAGAATAGAGAAAATATACTTGCATCCACTTTACACAAATATACAGTATATACAGTAACAAACAAACACTAAGGACAAGAATATCACCAAAATAATATTTGAATTATATAGTGTACATGATATATTAATTATATAATGTGTCTGTATCTTTTCAAAATTATGAATAAAATTATTATATTCAGTAATTGTGTGAAGGTTTTGGTACAAACCGTAATCATAATTAATTTGAGCTGTGTATAATGTGCATTAAACATGATTTCAGTGTAAACTGTCTCCCTATTCTATTACATTTTGCATGAAACTTGTAACTTCTACTTGTTTTCTCTCATGTAATGTAAATATTCTGATATTTTGGGTGTTTTTCCAACTGATAGTTCGGTAGAATCAGTTAAATTCGGGACCAAAGTTGCAACCTTTGTTACATTTTTCACCAGCCAAACCTTTGAGGAAGCTGTTCCCCTCCTCGCCTGCGGGAGCGCTGCACCAAGAACAACATGAAAACCTCTGAAGAAGACACTGAGCGCAACTTCCTTCTTCCCGAAATGTCAACAAAAACGGAGTAGCATCATATTTTAGCGGTTGTAGCATTTCTTTTTTTGTCTTTGGTAAAAAACAAGTAATTTCTCCCGCTAGCGATAGGTTAGCACGTTCTTTTTGGTTGTATTTACCCAGAATGCTTTGCGCTCAGAGGCGGGTAGAGTGCCCAAAAATAGTACTAACGTAAGAGTAGCACTACTTTAACATATTTTTACTCAAGTAAAAGTAGAAAGTAGCCCTCCAAGAAATTAATCAAAAAATAGTAAAAAGTATTTGGCAAATGAAGTATGAAAATAACATTATCAGAAGGACCAAAATATAAAGTTATGTGGAAGTTTTGGTATTTAAAAGACCAAAATGAGAATAATTCATAAAAACAACAGTTATAAAATAAAATCAGGCAAACACAAACATTTTTCCAAATCAGTTTCTTTCCATCAGAGACAAAAATTGCAGGTTTGTGTCTAAATCTGGTGAATTTTTGGTTAAAATTTGTGAAACTCCTGACTACTGTCATTTTATACTGACAGTATAAAATGCTCAAAGTGAACCTGCTCACCTCTCTGCAGGGCTGTCTGGGTCAATGTAGGCGATGAGCGGCGGAGACGACAGCGTCTCTGTCGCAAAGACTCCGCCTTGGAGCTGCAGGCCAAACCCCATGATGCCGTCGCCTAGCAACATGACCTCTGTGGTTTCCGTGTGGACCACCTGACCGGCGAGGCCGACCGTGCTGGAGGCCAGAGACACTGCAGACGAACATCGCAGCTCAGTTACTGCTGGGCCAATAAGTCAATTTTATCAATCTGGATTTTTTAAGATTTAATCTTCTGGGAAAATGTTATTTCCCAGGGCGGCCATCTTGTTTCACAACCGTTCACACTTTGAATGCAGGTGAACTCTATGACGAAATATTAGGGCCAGGTTACAATCTTTTACTTTTAATTAAGAGAAAAAAGTCAGAATATTACAAGAATAAAGTTGTACGACAAAAAAAAATCTAAATGATATAAGAAAGTTGTCATATTAGGAGAATAGAGTCAAAATTTTATGAGAAATAAAAAATAAAATGAGAAATGTTGAGCATCTTGTGAAGTTATGTTTTGGTGTAAGATTTACAGATCAATGCTACTGGAATAAAATCACAAAATTACCAGAATAAAGTCGTACTTTTATGAGAACTCCAACATAAAAAATAACAAAAAAATTAGAACTAAAATGTGGAGCATTTTGTGAAGTTATACTTTGGTGTATATCTTTCAAATAATGCTAAATAGAAATACGTAATCTATTAGCAGATTAGCATAAAATTATTATCATGAAGCGATCATGGAAACAACTGAGTTTATTTCGAAGAAAGAATCACAAACTGATAAATAAGCTTAAAAACATTTTCCTCTTAATTTTTAAGCATTTTTGTAGTAAAGTTTTATCTTTTTCTGCTAATATTACAACTATATTCTCGTAATTAAGCAAAAATGGTGATAGCCTGGTCCTGATACTCCTTTGTCCAACTCAGAGATGGGATAATTTCTGGTTTCCTTTTCAGAAAAGAAAGCGAATCAGTCATCTTTTTATCCAGAGACAGACTCACAGGAGCTTTTGAAGTCCTTCTTCTTGGCCTTCCTCCTCATCATGGTGCTGCGCGGACTCGTGGGATACATGTTCCTGGGCAGAGTGCTCATGTTGAGGGACGACAGGCTGTAGGCCGACATGGAGCCGGGAGAAAACGAGTGGCTGAGAGCTGCAGAGACACGGAAACCCCATTATCGGGTTTTTGGTTTTGGTTTTTCTCATCAAAACCAAGCCGAAAACCAAGGAGAGAAGACGTACGAGGGTTGTTTGTATGGCGGTTGTGGGATCTGGCGCCTGATTGGTCGGGGTGGTAGGTGTTGTAGTGGTAGGGAGGGAGGATGGGGCCGGAGCCTCCAGTTTCCCAGGGAAGGGGGCGGGGACTACGCTGCACCTTGACTGCACATGCACACAGGCACAACCATGCACACGGAGGAGGAAGGAGAGGTTAAAACAAAGGGACAGGACGAGGGTCAAAGGTCGGGGTAGGTCTCGACTTTAAGAACGTTTCATTTTTAGCGGTTTGCATCACAAGTTGTAATTTTTGGAAAATGTAGATTTATTCCCCCCACAGTGATGTCATCACACCCACAGCGGCCATCTTGTTTACAGCTTCTATTTATCTGAATCTATTTGAATTCAAATCAACTCTATGAGGCCCAGGCTGTGATTTTTTTTATTTTTGATTACAAGAATAAAGTTACAATGCTACTAGAATAAAGTCAAAATTTTATGAGAATTCAGACACAAAAAATAACAAAAATTATAAAGGTTTATTGGGCATCTTGTGAAGTTATACTTAATTAATTAAGAATAAAATTATTGTCAAACAACTGACTCTATTTTGAAGAAATAACTACATGAACTGAGATGCTCACATTTAATCCTGATAAATAAAAAAATAACTTTATATTTTAAAATTTTTTCTGGTAAAATTGTATTTAAACTCCCAATATTTTCGTAATAAAAAAAAAAAAAAGTAGCCTGGCCCTAATACTGATGACTGAAATAAAAATTAATTTTTGAAAATATTTTCTGTCATTTTTTTAGAAAGAAAACAAGCAAAAAAAAGAAAAAAGAAAAATTATTCAAATTGGATGAAAATAATTGGAGATTTTACTTCTGAGCCGTATCTACCAGCCTCTGCAGAAATTTAATTCAGCTTGTGAAAACAAGCCGCCATACATCTCCTTTAAAAATCACTCTGAGGTGCATTCAAGGCCTCTCAGTGCACTGAGTTTGTTCAGGGCTCATTAAGTTTGATGTCTATATGTTTACACCGCGCTGGGGGACGTTCCGCTCCACCTCATAAACACTTTGTTTCTGCAGAGATCTGACACATTAAATGTAGCTCCAAACTGCCTTTAGGGGGAGTTGGGCATAAATCTGCAGGCTCTCTAACTGCAGTTTTTCTGTGTTACCGTGCTGCGGTGCGTTCAGGGCCGGTCGGGCCTGGTGTTGTGGCAGAATCTCCATGCGGACGGTTTGACAGGAAGCAGAGAGAAGCTGAGTGGCTTCAGCCAGAGAACAGAACTCCATCGACTTCCCGTCGACAGACAGAATGTGATCCCCGGCATGAAGAGCGCCACACCTGCACAACCACATGGCCGACTGGGCGTAAACATTGTGCATGAAGGGTGAAAATACATTATTCTAGGTACTATGTCAAGATCAGAAGCCAAACGTAGGGAAAACAACTTGGTGAATATCAGTGGTGGACACACTTCTGCTAATCTGCTAATAGTGGAGCTAATTTTTCATTTAGCCAACTTAGAAACTGTTTAGCGCACTTAGCCTCCCCTAAATAAGCTAAAGATAGAGAAAACAACTTAGCAAATATCAGTACTGGGCACTTCCGCTAATGCACTATTAGTGTAGTTATTTTTTTTCATTTAGCGCTTTTACTAACTTTGAAAATGCTTAGTGCACTTAGCTTCCCCTAAATAAGCTAAAGGTAGAGAAAACAACTTAGCAAATATTAGTGGTGGGCATCTTTCCCCTAATCTGCTAATAGCAGAGCTAATTTTTGACATAGCGCTTTTGCTAACTTTCAGAATCGTTGGTGCACTTAGATGCTAATAGCAGAGCTAATTTTTTTGTTTAGCACTTTTGCTAGCTTTGAAGATTTTTAGCGCACTTAGCTTCCCCTACATAAGCTAACGTTTGTTAAAACAAATTTGCAAATATCAGTGCAATCCGCCAATAGTGTAGCTTTTTTTGTTTTGTTTTATGGTTTTGCTAATTATGAAAATGGTTAGCACACTTAGCTTCCTCTAAATAAGTAGTGAAACAAACTTTTAAAAAAATCAGTGGTGGAAATATGTCAGCTAATGCGCTAGTAGCAGTAGTAGAGCTAATTTTTGACATAGCGCTTTTGCTAACTTTCAGAATCGTTGGTGCACTTAGATGCTAATAGCAGAGCAAATTGTTTTGCCTAGCGCTTTTGCTAACTTTGAAAATGTCTGGCGCACTTAGCAAATGACGTTTATTCTGTTCCCAGAGTGCATTGCAGTAGAGATTAAAATCTACTGAAGTTCTGCTTGCTTTCTGACTGAAGCGCTATCGTTGTCAATCAGCTATAAGCAGCAACAGTTAGCGAAACTCAACAACTCTAAAACTGAACTATGAGTGAAAGGTCAGTTCCAAAGAAACACTTCCTGAAACGCAGGTAGGTGTGTAATGAAGGTAGTGATTTAGCGTTTTAGCATTAGCTTGCACTGAATACCATATTGGTATAGCGCTTTAGCATTAGTGGGACTAATATTTGTGATTTTGCTTCAGGTTTAGCACAAAGGTTTAGTGCAAATATAAATTAAACTGCAAATAAATCCAGAAAGAAATAATAAAAGATCTTCAATCTACACTTGAACTGGATCAGAGAGCATCAGACTCATACCTGTCTGCTATACTGGCTGGTTTGACTTTGTCGATGATGATGACCTGCTTGCTGCAGAACATGGAGGTGGACAGAGCCACGCCCAGGCTGGATCCTGCCGCCTTGGCAACCTCAACCAGCAGGGGCCCCGACGCCGTGGCAACCGAGTCTAAAAGGGTGAAAACAGTGACTGGTTGCCGTTCCACAGGGCTCCGTCCTCAGTAAGCTTACATTTCATGCACTCAGATGGTTTTATGGCAGCAGTTTGTGGGTTAATTTATCTAGAAATTACAAGTATTTTTTTTCCAAACTCACCTGTTCCCATCTAGGAAGTTACAAGCTAATTTTCCTTCAAAGCAGATTAAAAAATTTTCTGGACTTTATTGAGTTATTTTAGTGCAACTTATAGATTCTTGTCCTGGAAGTTATTACTTTCCCTGAAACTTTATATAAAACGCAAAGTTTACTTCAAGCTGCTTTTATTCCCATATATATACGATAATTTATCCAGGATTGATCAATTTCTCTCAATTTCTCTACCTTAACTAATTAATATCCATTACATTTACCATCTTATTTTAAGTTCTCACATAAAACAAATTGGTAAATACAGAAAAAGCTTCTAAAAGTTTTGTCAGCTGTTTTAATTGACTAAATTTAAAATCATGATCATAAACTGATTATTTTTCTTTTCTTCCAAGAGACAAAATAGTTGCATATCTAAGGTCTAATCAATGTGCAAAGCAATCTGCATGTTTATTTTTGGAAATTTTCATTTTAAAGAACAGAAGACGATCAGGGAATTTAAATATGTTTCTTTCAAAAACATACTGAAAGAAAGTTACACTCATACTTTTCTGAACAGAGAAAGAATCCTGCAGTTATGTCTTGTTTGAAGTGAAATCATCAAAAGATTGACTAAAATTGAATAAATAAACAAGGTTTTGTTATTTAAACGTTTTCTGTAACTTCTCCTAGAAATTGCTGATGTTAAAAGTTGTAATCACAAATAATAAACATCCTAAACAACAAAACAAACATTTTACATTGAAGCTGCTGAAATCATGAGTTCCTGTCAAAATAAAAACCGAACTGACCCATCACCGACACGTCGTACTCGATCAGCAGCGTGGCCTCCTGGCCGCACTGCTTCAGGATGCTCATGGCCTCCGATAGCGTGCTGCCATGGAGACGAATCCCATCGATGCTTAGCAACCGATCGCCCGGCTTGATCGTTCCCTCTCTGCAGAATGACAGCGTCAGGTTTTAGCTCCTACAGAAGCTCCAGAGGGACAAAAAGTCTGCAGAGGTCGGTACCTTTCGGCGGGTCCGCCTGGCCGGATGGTTGTTATGACGATGGGGCGGGTCTTATTCCTGTCCTCATGCGTTCCTCCTATAAGAACGAGTCGCTTTGTAATTTTGTTTGTATTTATTTTTGAGATGCTCAAACACAAACCGAGCCGCGCTCACCTCTGATGACGAAGCCGAAGCTGTTCCCTTCTTTGTGAAGCGTCACTTCCACATTTTTAAAAATGACCCCTGACCCCTGCACGGCTGCAACAGAAACACATCGTCAACACACACAGGTACAAATCGTCCGTATGTGGAACTAAATCAGATCCGACTTTTATAAAAGCGTCTGCAATCTGAAAGGTCGTGTCGCATTTAGGCCTGCAACTAACGATTATTTTATAATCGATTAATCAGATAATCCGATTAATGATTATCCTGATCATTAATTGGATAAAAAAATTGTCACATTCTGCAGATTTTTCATTGAACTGCTTAAGCATTTTCTATACAATATTGGAAATACATTAAACAATAGAAATAAACAAATAAATTCCTTTTTTAAATAAGAAAATAAACATTTTAATGCAGCATTCCTTTAGTAAATTTGAATAGGAAAAAAAAAGAGTTTTGGGTAAATATATTTACAGACAATTAAGATTTTATCTTAAATGTTTATATCTTTTGTACAGTTTTGGCTTAATTACTGTTCTGAGTATATTGTTTATGTCAGCAAATGAGCTTTTGCTGACAGATAACCAGTACACATTCATGTAATCCAGTATAACTAGATTGTATACTCTAGATAACTATTAATCAATTACTAAATTAGTTTAAGATTTAATTCTGCCAAAAAACTAAGAAACTTTTAGATTACGCTCAGAAATTTTCTAGAAAGAAACTTGGAAATGTTTGAGTTTCAAAAGTTGAAAATGTTCAAGTTTTTTCAAGAAGAAATGTGAGATTAATCTAAAAATTTTTACTTTTATTTTCCCCAAATTTTTAGATTTTTGTAACTCAGAAATTTCATTTTTTTATAGAAAATTTCTGAGATTTACTGTGAAAATTTCTGGGTGTTTTTTTTGCAGAAATGTATTCTTCTCTGTCTACAATGGACCTAATATTACTAAAATATTGCTTCAATATGTCAAAATGGTAAAAAATTCAAGGGATGTAAATGCTTTTGGAAGATTAAAGTAACTCCTAAATTGAAAACTCAATAAATTTCAGCTCCTTGGAAGGAGAGCATGAACAAGCTGAGTCACTTACAGACGGGCGGCAGCTCGTACTCGACCTCCAGCACCACGCGCTCCCCGACGTTCTTCAGCAGGCTGATGATCTCGTCGTGTCTGAACTTGGCCAGGTTGATGCCGTTGACCGAGCGGATGTAGTCGCCCACATTCAGCTGGTCGCTCCTGAACAAACATACATGTTGTGAGTTTTATAAAATGCTTCATTTAAAGCTGATAATTCTGAGATGGAATATAATATATATATGTGGGTGTATATATATATATGACGGAGTATTAGGGGAAAGCTAAGGAGAAATAAAAAACTTTATAATGAAAATAAACTCATATTATTACAAGAATTAACTCAGAATAAAGACGTAAGTAAATAAAGTAATATTACCAGAATAAATTCTGTAAAAATAGTACGCAAGTCAAATCAAAAACATTAAGAGAATAAATTTGAACTGTTACATAAAATCATAATATTGTCAGGATAAAGTGGCAATATTATGACTTTATTCTCACATTTTTTTCTTTTCTTAGCTCTAATACTCCGTCATTATATGTGTAACACAAGCCTTGGTTAACGGGAGACAGGTTAATATTCTCTGACTGAGGAACTGCAACTGGAAAATAAGGTTTTCCAGTTGAAAGAAAATGAACTGGAACTCCCTCCGAAGTCAGATTTCTCACTGGGAAACTGGGAACAACTGCGACTTCGCGTTTCAACATGGCCGCCGCAGCTCGTGTCAACATTAGTAAGATGTGGAGGAAACATGTTTATTTTACAAGACACACAAGTAACAGAGTGTTTTGAATAAACTTTAAACCAAACAAATTAAAAATTTGTGTTTGTTTATGGAACGTAAAGCTTAAAATTATGAGTGTAAGCGATATTACAAGCAATGTTTATGGACGCCTCCCTGTTGAAATTCTGACGCAGTTACCTCGGGTCTGACGTCAAACCGAGCTTCGCGTTTCCACTTCACAAGCAACTGCAACGCAGCATTTTTATGTGAATAAAGCGGCAAATAACAACAACAAAAAAAACGTATAACATTATGCTATGTGTACTAATTAATCTGTTAAGTTTAACACAACCTCTAATAAGGAAAATACCGGAATAAAGGTCAAAAGCGCATGTGCGTTCTGTGTAATAATAAAATCATAGCGCCATCTAGCGGCTTGGCATGGCAACTACAGTATTTCAAAAAGTAAATGGGGAACTTTTCCCCAACCAACATCCAAAAGTACCTGTAGCAGTTCCTAGGCAGCGGTTTTGTTTAAATGTAGACGAAATTAATCGATATCACCTGGCAGCGATCCCTCCTTGTCGCAGGTTCGAAACCCGAGGCTTTCCGTCTTTGTCGATTCCTCCTGAAACGGTGAGTCCGAGCGTCGTTCCCTCCTTCTTCATCAGCTCCACCACCGTGCAGCCCCGAAACTCATCTGAAAAACAGGTCACTGCGGGTCATCGTCAGTGTTTCTACGACAGCCTAACAGAGCCATCGTACGCTGAAAAAGAAGAACATTTCCACCAAAAAAACTCAGCAATTTTCAGATTAATCCCAGAAAATTTCCCAAAAAATAATGAAATTTGAGTTTGAAAGGAAGAAAATCAGCTTGAAAAAATCTCAGAAATTCTGAGATTCACCTTAGAAATTTTCTCTCAGTTTGAAAAGTAGAAAATGTGCTAGAAACAAAGTTAGAAATGTTTTCTCAGAAACAGAAATGAAAAATCTCAGAAATTGTCTAGAAAAAATTTTTTAAGGTTCTGTTTCAAAAGTCAAAAATTTACGAAAAAGACTCTAAAATTTTGAAAGTAATTTAAAAAAAATCTAAATAAAACTTGTAAATTTTAGTTTGACAAGTCAAAAGTTTGATTTAAAAAAAGACTCAAACTTCAAATTTTATTGAAGAGACAAGAAAATTTCTGAGCTTTGAAAATTAGCTACAAATTAGCTAGAAAAAAACTTAAATTTTGAGATTAATCTCAGAAATGTTTTACCCTTAAAACTCAAAAATGTGCAAGTTATTTCAATAAAATTTCTGAGATTAATCTCAGTCTCAGATTTTTTTTTTAACATTTTTTTGACTTTTGAAACTTAGAAACTTGTTCTTGTTTTTTCTCTAAAATTTCAGAGTTTTTTGGTGGAAATTGACTCCTTTTTCCATCTACAATGACCCTGCCACACTGCCGTAGGGTTTCTCTAAAACACAAGGAGAAATTAAATAATAATCCCAACAAACAGAAAAGAAGTAATCTGCTGGTCCGTCGGCCATCTATTTTTTATCAAACCTCTGAATTATTCAGCAGAGGAAGCGCTGGGCGCGAGGAAACGACGGCGCTGCTGCCGCGCGATGTGAACCGTCCTCAGGTGATAAAACAGAAATCTGGATTTCACTCAGTCGTTGGATTTTAATATTAATGAGTCAGGGATTCACCTCAGTTCATTCAGCCTGGATTACGACGGTTTCACAAACAGCAGCGAACAGAGACTCCATCTAAAAAAAGAAAACCTCCAATCTTTGATTCTGCTCCCATGTTTGATGAAGCAGCTCCCTGCAGCTGCAGAGGAGCGACTTCTAAAATTGTTTCTTCACAAAACGGCTTTTTTTACTTAAAGGAGCTGAGGAAGAAAGCCAGCCTCACAGGAAGCTCTATTTCTGTAGACGGGCTCTTTGCAGCCTGGATGTGAACTGTGCCTCCTCTGTTTCAACCTCCAGTCTCTGTGCCAGGAGTTCAACCGGGAAATTTAACCCGCAGCACTTTTTGAGGTTTAATTTAACTGCGATTTAATGGAAATGCAAAAAGCATTTAATTTTACCAACTGCTTGTCACAAAGTGTATCCAACTGGGAATGTAAAACGTCAAATAGGAAAATCTACTTGACTTTATGAATTAAACACTTAAATAAAATAATCCAGTAAAATTAAATTAATTAAAAATTTAAGCAAATGTAAAGAAGCAAATAAAATACAGAAAAAAAACAATAAATAAAAAAACAATAAAATAGTGCAATTACATTAAAATAATTCAGACTAAATGAAGTCGAATGTATAAAAAATAATAACAATTACAAAGCATTGCAAAAATTATAATATATTAAATTTGAAGCAATATTTATGTCAAAACAAATAAACTGTCAAACACATTACATTTAATCAAAAATAATGAAAAACAAGATGAAATAAAATAAAAATTAAAAAAATATTTTAAGCAAAACTAAACTAAAATATAACCAAGTCATTACAAAATAACTTAAAACATTTATTTTACTTTATAAACCCCCCAAAAAAATTAAATATGGCAAAATATAATTAATTAAAATAATTTAAAAAACATATTCTTCCAAAAAAGTACTTATAGCACATAAAAATATAAGTAAATAACGCTAACAAAATTAGATAAACAATTTTTAAGATTTAAAATTTTACATATATGTAAAATATATTTTACATAAAATATATTAAAAATATTAAAAAATATATTAAAAAATATTAAAAATATTAAAACAATATTAAAAAATATTAAAAAAATATTTTAAAAAATTAAGAAAATCCAAATTAAGTCAATAAATATAAGAAGCCAATTAAAAAAGAATGTAAATAACTAATAAAATAAAACAAAAAAAAATACAGAAGTGTTTCTAGCAGCAACGGTTTCAGAGGAGTGGAAACCATCATATGTCTCCAAGTGGTTTTCTTTTTACTGGTCTTACTGGTGTTAACACATTAAATAAACATTTCCACCAGTTTCTGCAAATAGTTTAAATTTTTCCTTATAACAAGCACCAATTTCTGGCTCGTTTTCGCAGAAAGCAGTCCTAACTAGGACAGCAGCTCCAGGTGGGAGCAGATAAAGTGCAAACAAAGCATCTTCCTAAAACTAATGGGAGGAAAACATCAGCTGTTCCTGTTCTCCACTTTTAGCTGCCGTCTTCATTGCTTCCAACCACAGGAATCCCAGTAACTCCTTTTAAACCATCAGCAGGATGATGGTGGGAGTGTTACCTGGAATACTCTGCCTCCTGATGGCCAGCGCTCCATCTGGAGGTCGCGACCCGGCTGAGTGCTTCGTGTACGGCCCTTCATCTGAAAGGAAAACACACAAAAACACACCATCATTAATTGATTTAAACTCCAATCAGCTGGATTCAAAACAACACTTCCGACTGGTTTTAATTCGCTTCAGACGTCCCACCAACAACTACTGGTTAGTTTTAAACATATCTTAAATCATTCAGGGGGAACAAACCCTAAACTTTCTGTTTCATAAGTTCCTTAAACTGGTTTTCAAGCTCCAGCCATTAATTTAAAGGGGAAATTCACATTTTGAAAATTTTTGTACTTCCCTCTTTTGTTTCTACTGCTTCTAAAAACAAAAACAAAACAAAACAAAAAAAAAAACACCACCACCAAGCCATGTTTTTTGGTGTCTGGAAAAGGAGTCATTTCAAAAACCTCCCAACTGTTAAGTCACATTCCATGCGCACTGCACCGTTACCTAGCAACCCAAGCAGAGTTCCGCCNGCAGAGTTCCGCCTGTTACCTAGCAACCCAAGCAGAGTTCCAGCATGGTTCTACAGCTGTATGCAAGACAAGTGTTGTGTTTTTGATCCGTCTGTTGTAACAGATAGAAAAATCCCACTGCAGTAGCTCCCGTTCGACCAAAAGAGGGCAGCACTGAGAGTTTTAGGCAAAAATATTGCAAAACTAAATAAATGTGCAAAAAACATCAACATTCACACAGAAACATAAAGATATCACCTTAAATAACATATGTAGACAATTTATCAACACAAAAAACAATAATACAAACTTTTTACTCGTCTAGAAAACAATTTTTTATGTTGATCTTTTGTTTAATGACTAAAACAAAAAGTTTAAGATAAAAACTGTCAGTAAATACCGACTGATGGTTTGATTTAATTATGAGTTTTAATCCAGTTAATCTCAGATTATTAAAAGAAAACACCAAAATAACCAAAGGTTTTCCGTCCAGCTCTTTCTGTTTTATCTCGCTCTTTACCGTTATTATATTTTGGCTTCCTGTTGGGCTGTAATTTATTCTAATCTGATCTGGATGGGCTCTGTTCGGTTCCAGCAGCCGGGCTCAGAAGCAAAATGAGATTGTGGAAACACTTCAATGCTTTCCAGCCATTGTGAGGACATCGCTATCCTGGAGGTTCAGCTTGAACTGAAGATAGTTTCTGACCATAAAACTACGTCGTTCTAATACAATTTCAGGATTGTTTTCATTTCGTTCTCCAAATTGAATCCCCTGAATGTGATTGTTTCAGGGTTTGGTCCCCAGTAGACTTGTAGCACACACACTCAGATTCAGACCATATCTAAGTGAAGATGAAAGCCGAGCCTCCTCCTCCTCCTTCAGATGTAGGGCAGCAGCATCCAGCCTTTTCTGTGCTCAGCGACACTACTATGTACTCAACATGCTCCGTGTAATAATACTGCATAAGGCTCAAATAAAAGCTCTGGATGAAATGCTGACGTAAATTCACTCAGACTGAGGATTAAATTTGCATTTGCAGTGATGCTAAGATATAAACAAGCGATGTTTGTTGCGTCAGGACATCCTAAAATCAGGTGAACAGCAACAAAACATGACACTTCACACCATCTCATTATTTATTGAGAAGAAATGAAACCCAAAAGCAGGAGCGGGGAGTGAAAACCAACCCTATCCGTCACTGCATGAGGGAAAGTAACAGCAAAGGATCTTTAAATGCGTTTAAAGGGAGTCCGTACTTCTGCAACCAGCGTAAAATAATAACCTAGTCTTAGTTTGACTCAATGATTTGTTGCTCTGATTTTGTGTTTTTACAAACCGAATAAAGATTTCCTGATGTATTTTAGATTTTGAGCAAAAATTATCGGATCCGGTCGATTTTTACGAGTAATTCTACAATGAGTTCATGTTTTTTAGCATCTGGAAAATGAGTTGCTTCAAAAACCTCTGGAATGTAATGTAACAAATCAGCAGGCACTGCCCGTTACTTAGCAACCAAAGCAGAGCTCCAGCACATTTGGTCAGCTGGTTTAACTGCTGTATGTGTTGCATAATGACTCCTGGAAAAGTCAAGTGTCTTATTGTTGACTTACTATCCAGAAACCCCTTGCTGCATTCCCGTTGGTTGTGCAGGAGGCGCTACTGATGCTTTTTAAAGATGTACGGTTGTATAATTGCGAATCTGTTTGAAATGTTGAGTTTATTTGGATGTAAAGTGACGAGTCCCTAAAACTGGGCAGAACTGAAGAGACAAAAATTTCATTATTACGCAAAAAATCTACCGAACATGTTTTGTATAGGCCATACACCAACCTGTTCAAAAGAATAATAGATCACCTGTACAAACCCTGCACAGTAATCTAGATCTAATTTGTCCAAGCAGGGCTGGACAAATGGACAAACAAGAATAAAAAGAATTGAGGTGTCGAAACGTCCCAGTCAAAGCTCAGACCTTAAGAGAGCTTCAGATAACAGGTGTAACAAACAGCTCAGGTCAGTTTGTTGTTTTGACGAAGGTCTCCTCACAGCGCCTGCAGATCGATGCGGTTGTTCTGAGTGATTCCCTTCATCCTGTGGTGAAGCAGCAGGGGGTCCCTGAACAGATCGATGGCTATAAACTGATCGGTGCTGGCAGAAACCGACTGGATAACACCTTCTCAGGTCCTGGCTGTCATTTTGGGAACGCATAATGTAATAATTTACCTCATTATATCCCCTAAGGGTCTTTAAAAATGTGCCATACCGATTATCTAAGGCTTGCTGCTTATTAAAAATAAACAATATTTGCATTTGCATTCATTACTCTTGTCCTGCAGCTGCTATGTGGGGTTACAAAGCTGAGCTGTGATTTCAGTTGTATATTTAATATTCTCTGAGGACAACAGCGACACACTGACGCTCCGTACCTTATTATAGACTCATTCAAAGTCGTTTAAAATACACAGGCGAACCGAAGGAGCAGCCGCTTTGGCGGAGACAAAGTTTTTCTCCGAGGGTTAAATTCAGACGTTAAGAGGTGCTGCTTTAAAAACCACCGAGTCAAGATGTTTGGCTGCGAGAGGAAACCTACTGAGCCACTTAAAAAGAGCTGCGAAACTTCAAATGGAGGCAAAAATGATGAAAGTTATTCCCCAGCTTGATCCTGGGAGTCCTGGGGCTTGGAGTGGAGGACGGGGTCCAACTTGCTCAAGTGTTTGCTGTGATTCTCATAATTAAAAAGGAAGAAGAGGGGAAGAGCGGAGCCAAAGTCAGAGTCTCAAAGGATTTCAGGCAGACGAGGTTCTGGTTTCCAGTCTGGTTCTGCTGCTGGGACACGGAGGAAGCGGCTCGTTTAATCCAATAAACCATCTGCTGCTCAAAAGGTTAAATATTCTTTTTTTTTTTATAGACATTTAAATATAGATAACAAAAGGAAACATTCAGATGTTCTTGTTAATTTGTGAACACACAAAATTAATCCAATAAATTACGTGTCTGGGAATACGGCTTAAAAATAAAATCCCAGATATTTTTCATATCAGATCCAATTAAATGGCTTTCTTTTCTAAAACAAGAGAAAATAGTTTTAAAAAGTGGATTTTATTTCAATCAACCCGTCTCTGAGTTGAACGACAGAGTATTAGAGTCAGGCTGTGCGAATTTTTGTTAAATTATGATGGAATAGTCTGCGGCACTACAACGTTACCTAGCAACCCCGACAGAGATCCGCCTGTTCCCTAGCAACCCAGCCAGAGTTCTGCCCGTTACCTAGCAACCCTGCCAGACTTCCAGCATGTTTGGTTAGCAGGTTTTACCGTTGTATGCTCTCTACTACGGCTGCTGGAAAAGACCAGTATTGTGTTGTTGACAGGCCTGTCGCAGTAAGTAACTTAAGAATAAATTAAAACAAACTCAATCATGTCCATTTGAATGATTTATTGCTTTTCTCTTTTTCTACCATAAACGGGATGATAATCCATAGGAAAAATTGTAACAAAAAAATATTTACGCCGCACCTCACTTGAACAATTACAGCACAGATTAGAAACAATGTTTGATTTTACTGATGTTGTCAGAGGAAGGAAAGCGATTTTTTTTTTTACATTTTACATCCAATAGCAACTCACTACTATTTTTATTTCTCCACTGATTCAAAGTAAACGTAATAGAAACGGAGCAGAAAGTGTCCTGAAATAAACTCCAACTGCCAGAAATGTTTTGTTCCAACACTGTTGCTGTTTGTTCAGGATTTAGCCATTCAGACCTAATTTGGATGTTGTTTTCACCTCGTCTGAGGCTGCAGCACAATCCTGGTTGTATAATGATAATTCAATTGACTCTCAACGTCCCAGTAAACCGTGACATTGAACCAGCTAACTTTTGAACTGTGTAAACAAGAGAAAGAAGCACAAACGAAAAGAAACAGCAGATAAAAAACATCAACCGAAACATGAAGAGAAGCACAAGCCATAAAATCTGAGAAATTAAGAAGGAGTTTACATTTGATATGGATTAAATGTTTTTCTTTTAAAAAAATAAGCAAAACAAAAAACAAGCCTCCGAAATTACAACAAAAATAAATCTAAATGTTCCTACTTTTCATTTTTAGTAAAAATAAATTGTAAAAATAAGGAGAGAATATGTGACTGAAGCTAACATTTCAGCATTTTAAGTAAAATAACATTATGACAGCGACATTAATGTAATGCAACTAGATATACGAGATAAACGTGAACTTTTCTCAACTCTTATGTAGAGAAGAGAGGAAGTTGAATAGTAATCATATGGCTTCATAACAAAAGTATTCTGTTCTAACCGTTATTTAGAAAAATGGAAAGTCTGAATCAGTCAGAGCAACATCTAGCTGAGTTTTGACAGAAATCAAGCTTCAAATGAAAGTTTTTAGTTACTAAAGTTCAACTTTAGTGGACTGTGCTCCCCAACAAGAGCTCTTAAATCGCTCTGTATGGTGCTGGATTGTCAAGTCTCTCATTTAATAAAAGTTTCACTTGGATTCTTCAAAGGATAAATCACTAGATAAACTTTAATTGAAGCTAATTTTTGTCTTTTGGTTATGTTTGAAGAGTTCAGTGTTTTCGACCAAGATTATTTTTTCACGTTATGCAACATATTTATTTATTTTAGACAATAAAGTGAAAATAACTGCATAGCAACAAGGTAAAACAATAATTAAAAGAAAACCTGTCTAACAAGAGTGATTCTAGGGAGAAATCTCTGTAAATCCTAAACATTTATAAAGACAAATTCAACAAAGATCCCAGGATAGCACTCCTAACATTGGAACCTGGAGGGTTACAGTTAAATAGACAGCTATCTCTTTAAAATATTGATAATTTCATGTAAAAAGATGCCAGATGACATGTGAACCTCCAAGGACAGATTCCTGACTCCAAACAGCAGAAACTGACTCACTTTTTAGAAAAAGTCAAGGCTTTGACTCCCTGAGGGATTTGATGAATGATGCATGTTTCTTGTCATATTCATGTTGATGTTTGATTTGACATTTTAAGAAAGCAAACGGTTGAAAGAAGAGCTGTTTTTGTGTGTTAAGTCAGATAAATTATCTTGTCTTAGCCAGGTCTGAGAGAAAAACACTTCAAATTTGAACAACTTAGGGTTTTTCCACCTTATTTGGTTCGATTGGGGATAAAAATTGCAGCATCTGTTACATTTCCAGCTGCTGTGGTTCTCTTTACACTGAGTCAAACCAATCAAATCCTTCGAAAAACCTGTTCCCCTCCTCTACGTTGTAGTCCACTTCCTGCTGTCGGAGCGGTCTCTCCTCTGCTTGGTGTTCAAATATGCATTCGAACCGCACCAGAGTTCACTTCAACCGAATCCACACCAAAATTTTTAAGCATTTTTGGTCCGATTACACATTCACACTCCCCCAAACGAACCGAACCGTCTAGGCAAACAAACTGGAGTTGCGTTAAAGTGGACTGAGTTCACTTTAATCAAAACAAGAGAAGAATGTAGGTCTTGTTTTGGTAGTGAACTTTGGTGTGGTTCAAATGCATATGCAAGCACCAAACAGGCCAGAGCAGAACGTGGACTAAACCGCAGGGCATTGTGGGTAAATACAACCAAAACAAACGCGCTAGGGTAGAGCTAGCAGAAAAAATACGATGTACGTTTTTACAAAAGACAAATGCTAAAATCTGACGCCGCTCCATTTTTTTTTTTTTTTACATTTTGGGAAGAAAGTTGAGCTCAGTGTCGTCTTTATAGGTTTTCATGTCTTTTCCTTCAGTGGTTCTTGGTGCAGCGCCCCCACAGGCGAGGAGGGGAACAGGCTGCTCATCTAATTTGGTTGGTGTGAAAGAGAACCACAGCAGCTGAAAATGTAACAAATGTTGCAGAGTCTATCAGACTACCAGGTATGAAAGCATCCTAGGACCAAACTTCAACTGCACATAAACACCTCCCCTAAAGAACCAGACTTTGTAGGCAAACAAACTAGAATTTAATTCAAGCGGACTGAACACAGTTAGTGTAAGAATCGAGGCTTTGAGCCAGGCCTGAAGAGTCGAGTACAGAGAAGTTTGACTTTAATCTCAGAGAATAATATTTCAGTGTGACACAAACTCTTTCCGACAGGAAAGAAAAAAACTCGAGCTCACAGTTTCGCCCTGAAAGTTGTGTCACAGCGATGAAAAGCAAAAAAATAAAAAGAAGCAGCCAAGAAAAGAAACACCTGAAGCTTCAAACCGGACGGAGAGACGGAGAATCTGATCAGAAACAAACAAACAACCAGCCATCGCCTGCCTGCTCTGCTTCCTGTTCACACAGGAATATTAGATCCTGGATAATAAGACATGGCCCGGAGCCGCAGCAACCTGCAGCCATCAACTGGATGGATCCATCAGGAGATCGTTTAGCACACACACACGCGCGCACACACACACACAGAGCTGGCTGTAATCCCCAATAACCCCTTCTCCTCTCTTCATGTTCAATGTCAGCAGTTGCCACCAGAGACGCACGACCAACATTCAGCATGTATGTTGCATGCTAACACACACACACACACACACGCACGCACACGCACGCACACACACGCCGTCTCTACCTTTGTTCACCCTACGCAGGATCTGGCAGCGACACTTAAACGACACGGCAATCATAGTGAAGCCGAGCCGAGCGTCGCCTCCCCCCCGAGCGCCATGCAGGTGCAGCCGCCGCCGATGAAGAACGGGAACGAAAGACAGGAAAAATGGGAAATACTACTCTTCCTCCTCCTCCTTTTTCTCCTCCTCTTCCTCTGTGAGCGGCTGAGAGACGGAGAAGCTCCTCAAACCGAAACTGTCATCGAAGGCAGGAGAGGGAGGCGGAGAGCGCTGCAGATGTGAAGCTCTCAGATAAAAAATAAAAAAATCAGCCAGAGGGGCAGAGAGAGAGAAGAGGAGAGGAGAGGAGAGGAGAGGGGGAGGAAGAGTCTGCGCAGACTGGAGGATGAAGAGGAGGAGGAGGAGGGAGGCTGCTGTATCTCACCACTGGACTGAGCATCTGGATGGATGGATGAACGGATGGACGGATGGATGGATGGATGGATGGATGGATGGATGGATGGATGGATGGATGAACGGATGGATGAACGGATGGATGAATGGATGGATGGATGAACGGATGGATGGATGAACGGATGGATGGATGGATGAACGGATGGATGGATGGATGGATGAACGGATGGATGAACGGATGGTTGGATGAACGGATGGATGGATGGATGAACGAATGGATGGATGAACAGATGGATGAACGGATGGATGGATGAACGGATGGATGGATGAACGGATGGATGGAAGGATGGATGGATGAACGGATGGATGGATGAACAGATGGATGGATGAACGGATGGATGGATGGATGGATGGATGGATGTATGAACGGATGTATGAACGGATGTATGAACGGATGAACGGATGGATGGAAGGATGGATGGATGGATAGATGAACGGATGGATGGATGGATGGATGGATGGATGGATGGATGGATCAAATTTACTGTTTTTGTTATAAACCAAAATAAGTTCTATGATAAATGTTCTACTTTATTTTAATAAAATTTTTAATAATTAGTATTTTAGTTTCTTATATACTTTTTTTTATAAAAAATTCTATTTTTACTTTGAGTGCCTCTGAACCCTGAGAATAAAATAACTGATTTTCTACTTAATTAATATTTATTACAATAATAAATATTTGTTCAATGTTTAATTTTAACCACAAAATGAAGAGAGAGACGACACATCAGCAAAAACAGATTAAACAGTCAAAATGAGCAGCATTATTAACAACAAATCCAATAAAATCAATTATTAAATTGACCCAGTCTAATTAAACGGTCCGGTTCTGGAGGCTGCAGCTGTTTAACTCCTGCTGTGAGGACCAATCAGAGCTCAGCTCCGGCGAAGTGTGCCATGTGATTGGCCGGCAGCTGATAAGGGGGCGTGTCCTGCAGTAGAAGGTGGTCAGACATGTAGGTCAGTGTTCCAGCAGCAGATTACAGCAGATTAACGTCAGTCATTGTGTATTAAAGGTATAATCTGTGATATTTTACTATAACCTCTCTCTCTCTCTCTCTTTCTTTCTCTCTCTCGCTCGCTCTCTCTGAGAGCCTTCCCCACCAGCATCATCATCCTCAGTCCAACAAAGACTTCTACTGTCTCAGAATCTGCTGTCTGCTGCCCCCTGCTGGTCAGATTTACCATGACATTCATCTTGAGACTGTTACGCCTCCTGATGGTGACACGACAGCATCGCAGCTTCAAGCTGCAGCTCTACTGTTTATCTTTGAAACAAACTTTTTACTTTTTTTCTTCTTTTTTTAACTTCCAGTAATATTTAATTTCAGTATTTGGCTCTAAAAATCAGAAGAAAAAAAAAAATCACAAGATAAAAAGAGCAACGTAAAATCAGAACCAACTGAAAATGGGCAGAGAGATTACAGCCTAAAGAATGAGATTCTGGAGAAATTACCGGACCCGTTCAGAACTGGAATATGCAGAACAGAACCAGAATTTTAAGGTACCAGAACCAAACAGAACCAAAGAAGGAGGAAGTGTAACACCCCAAGTCATGAATCCAAAACCAGAACCACAGGAAGTTCTAGCCGATTAACCATCAGACCAGTCAGAACTGGGTCTGACAAAAGTTCTGAAAGATCCAGCCAGAACCAGACAAATAGTTCGGAATCAGCAGAACCAACTCCAACCAGAATAATTTAGAAAATATTCAAAACCAGAACCTGCAAGAAGCAGATTCATCAAAGCAAAGACCCAAATCAGTCAAAACCGGAACCAGAAACCCTAAATAATCTAAAGCCAGAACCAGAACCAGTACCAAGAGGATACAATATAAAAGAACCCAAACCATTCACAACCAGTTTAAATCAATAAAACCCAACAGAACCAGTAAATCAATAAAACCCAACAGAACCAGTAACCAGTTAGATCAGAACCACTGTGGAGTTTCAGAACCAGCAGATTCAGAAAGACCAGAGCTGGTTCAGAACCAGACTGAACCCAGACCCAAATCAAATAATAAGCCAGAAAAGATCCCAGAGCAGGTCGAAACAGAACCAGAACACTTCGAACCCAACAAATGACCAAAAATAAGAAACATCTGGGCTCAGTGGAGGTCCAAACCAAACAGAACCCATCCTATCTGACAATGGTTCTGAAACCTTCAAGCAATGGGATTCAATCCAAGCTAAACCCAACAACTCAGAACCAGCTGAGCAGATCAGATAAATCCAGACAGAACCGGACTCAGAAGAACCATCGAATGTATCTTGGATCAGTACCAATAAAACCGTTAAGAGAACAACAGAAATGAAGCTGAACCAGCTGAGATCCATAAACCCATCAGAACCAGAACCCAGATAGAACTGGACTCTGGGATTCTGAACCAAAAGAACCAGAACTACATGGATCGCAGTGTTCCTCAAGAGTCTAAAAACAGAACCAACTGATATCTATAACACTGGTTCTGAAAAGTCCAAAGAATTCAAACAGGATAAAATGAAAGAAATCTGTTAAAATCCAACAAACTGGGGCAGAACCAGCTAACGAACCAGAACCAGCTAACAAACCAGAACCAGCTAACGAACCAGAACCAGCTAACGAACCAGGACCAGCTAACGAACCAGAACCAGCTAACAAACCAGAACCAGCTAACAAACCAGAACCAGCTAACGAACCAGGACCAGCTAACGAACCAGAACCAGCTAACGAACCAGAACCAGCTAACAAACAGAACCAGATAACAAAGCAGAACCAGCTAACAAACAGAACCAGATAATGAACCAGAACCAGCTAACAAACAGAACCAGCTAACAAACAGAACCAGATAACGAACCAGAACCAGCTAACAAACAGAACTAGTTGCATCATACATCAGAAGGTGGATTTATCCAGCAGAACATAAAACCGGGCCAACATAAGTCGCTATTGTGACTAAAACTGGGGAAAGTTTTCAAAATCTGAATAATCAGAACCAGGAAAAGAGTTACAGGAAGTAGAACCAAAAGAAAACAGAACCAGATTCAGCATCGATCCAAACCAACCGGTGCCCAAGTTTACGGACGTCCCTGAACGCACCTCGCATGTAATAATACACCGTCGCGAGCTGATGAAGCCCGACCCGCTGCTGCCGAACACACGCGCATGAGGCCGCAGCGGTTACCATGGAAACAGGCCGATGAATAATTGAGGGGAGAGAGCGACCCCACGACGTACAAAAGAGTGATTTTACAGATGAAAGCAGAGCTCACACACACACACACGCACCACACACACACACACACACGCACCACACACACACACACACACACACGCACCACACACACACACACACACACACACACACTCCAGGTTATCATCACAGCTGCTGGCATTACAAAACAACAAAATCAGTGTGTGTTGCGTGTGTGTGTGTGTGTGTGTGCGTGTGTGTGTGGGTGTGGTGCGTGTGTGTGTGGTGCATGTGTGTGTTGCGTGTGTGTGTGTGTGGTGTGTGTGTGTGTGTGCGTGAACACGAGGCTTTGAGTCACCATGACATCTTCTTCTGTGTGCGCACATAAACTGGGTGTTAATAACACCGCTGCTGTGACGGGAAGCAGAAGAAGAGACGTGCCACCCCTTAATTAGAGAGAATAGTCTCAGTCCGACAGACCGGCTCCTGTGAGAGGCGGTCCAGATGGGACGAGGCCACGACACACTGAGTCCGACCAGAACCAGAACTCTGCATCCGGCTTTTCCAGGTGGAGTAAGAATTGAAAAAAAACCGTGACAAAGAATCCAAGTTGGTTGCATTGTTGCCCTAAAGCAAAAAGGTCCTAGTTTTGAATCTCTCTGGATACTCCATCTTCAGAGTCCACAAACTTGACCGCCATCTTGGTAGGCAAGTGCAGCTCAAAGCATAAAATACGAAGCTCACAGAAGTGTGACGACACATGAGAAATATGTATTGGTGACTAAATCGACTTTGGGTCCAGCTGGCGGTGGAAACGCTCTCCTGAATTCGGCGGACCAAACCGCACCAACTGACCTGTGCCGTACGTGGAATGAAGGTAACTAAAAAAGCAAAAGACAACTAGCTTTAGCTAGTCCGTTAGACTCGGTTCAATCTGGGACCAAAACTTTTACATTTGTTCTATCTCCAGCTGCTGTGGTTCTCTTTCACACTACACTGAGTCAAACCAACCAAACCCTTTGAGCAGCCTGTTCCCCTCCTCGCCTGTGGGGGCGCTGCACCAAGAACCACTGAAGGAAACACTGAGCTCTACTTCCTTCTTCATGAAATGTAAACAAAAATTGAGTGCCATCTGATTTTAGCAGTTGTAAGACTTCACTTTTGTCTTTCGCTAAAGACCACAAGTCATTTCTTTTGCTAACGCTAGCTAGTTTGCTTTGGTTGTATTTACCCAGAATGCCTTGCACTCCACTCCACTTCTCCACTTCCTGCTTTTGGAGCGGTATTGGCGTTGACATTGAAATCGCACCAGAGTTCACTTCAACCGAACAGTGACCGAGGTTTGAAGGCGGACCAGAGTTTGCATTTTTTGGGCTGATTAGCATTTGCACTTCAACAAACGAACTGGAGTTGGATTAAAGTGGACTAAAGACTTGGATTAAAGCGGACTAAAGAGTTGGATTAAAGCGGACTAAAGAGTTGGATTAAAGCGGACTAAAGAGTTGGATTAAAGCGGATTAAAGACTTGGATTAAAGCGGACTAAAGAGTTGGATAAAAGCGGACTAAAGAGTTGGATAAAAGCGGACTAAAGACTTGGATTAAAGCGGACTAAAGATGTGGTGTGGAATATCAGCAGTCCCAGAGTTTCAACACAGATTATAGAGAAAGTTGTTTCGAAGAGTAAGTTTTGCTCAAACTAAAAAGAAATTATTCAAATCGCCACATTGACCAATTTTCCAAGCCTTGAAAGTAAAATATGAAGCTGCAGATTAAGAGAATAAAACAGCAGCAAGAACAGAAACCAGCAAGACGTCCCGAGCATTAGAAATATGGAAAGCGCCGAGTTTGTTGCATCACTCAGAGCCAGATGTACCTAATGAACTGGCAACTGTCTGAAGGGAATCAGAGGGGGAAAAATGAGGAAGTTGTTCTTTAATTTAAAAGAACTAATTAAACATCAAATCCAAATAATGAGGGGAAAGCGCGGTGAATCCTGAGAGGCCTGCAGATTAATTAATTGCACGGATTTCTGCTCTACTTTCCGCCGCTCGTTCGTGTGTTCATGGGCTGTGAAGATAATCGGGAGAAGAACGCCGCCTCCGGACGGAGCGGCGCGGCGCCAGCGGCAGCTGACGGACGAGTGGAGGACGTGGGCCTTGGAGCCGGCGGAGTTGAGGGGAGTCTAACACATTCACACATGGTAAAAAACATGTAGGCGAACACTTCATGACGGGTCTGCTAATGGCAGCCAGGAAGGGATGAAAACAAAGATGTTTCTGCTTTTAACAGATTTATTTCCTCCAAACAGGAACAATCAGACGCAGCAGAGCTTCCTGATCTTTCATCTCCGTCACGTTGGACGCAGAGATGTTAACCGAGCGCCGATTTAATTAGCACATTTTCTATGTCAGCAGCCTTCGCATCACACATGACGGCTGTGAGCTCTGGATCATCCAACCGTCACGTTCTCTATGTGTTAATGTGTGCATCATAATATTTCTGCACAGAATGAGATCACAGAGCAGTCGGAGAGGGAAGGTGAGGCAGGTGACAGTGACTGCTAAAAATATTAGGAAGCTGCTCATCAACAACAGATCTGATGATGGGGAAACATTTAAAGTCTGACATTTTGTCATGTTGCACCACAAACTGCAAAGATTTGTCCCTCATTTCATATTTATGAGCGACTTTAGTGTTGCTCTTCCACATAAAGTCCCAATAAAACGGACTGCAGTTTGTTGGTGCAACATTACGAAATGTGAAAACGTTGAAGACGATATTTATTAATATAGCATAATAAATAAAAATGTAGGGGGCGCCGTTTGTAAAGTTACACAGTCAAAAATGAACAACAATAATTTTGGTTATTTAGGCTGTAATAAGAGGAAAAATGGGGCTTGATTTCCCAAAGCCATAAAGTTACCATTTGTTCAATTATAAAGGCCACTTTTAATTAGATTGATGCTAAATATTTAGCTTGCCAACTAAACATTTAGGTTGGAGCTAAATCGTTAGATTCAAACTAAATATTAGCTTTCTAACTAAATATTTAGGTCAGAGCTGCATAGTTAACTTCAAGCTTACGAAATAAATACTTATTTTTTGCTGCTGCTTGATTGTCAAACATGAGTCAATCTGTTCAAGATTGATTCAGAGAGTAAATAGAGAAGAATCAAGGTGCTGCAAAGGCCTAGTCAAAGTCTAGACCGTTAACTGTGGTGGAACCTCTAGAGAAATGAGCAAAGAAATGTCCTGTAAATCCTGTGATGTACTGCTTTGTTTTTGCTCATTTCAGAAAAATGTTTTTTTATGTCCTGTGATAAATAATAGATTTGTAATGCTATAAAATCTACATTTATGTCCAAAAAGTAATTTTTAGGAATTTATATCGGTCCAAACTTCTACCTGAGACATTAAAGATGTGGTGTGGAAGACTCAGTCTGCAAACAGACTGAGTCTGCAAACATTTTGCTTTCTAATATTTATGAGAAACTGATTCATGTACAGTAATGATTAAGCTACATAGTTGATTGGAGTAGATCAATTAAACTACATCGATGATTAAAATGCTTAGATTTGTAAAAATGAGCCCAGCACATAAACACACCTCCACTTTGTGACTCCTGAGGGGGAAAAGAGGTAAAAACCCGGGTATCACTGGTCGTCACGTTAATGTTGGTAAAGCAGGTTAACAGAGTCGCTGCACATTAAATCAGGGAGTAAAGCCCCAATAAAGCAGGTCTGAGGAGAGTTTCTGTGTTTGTCTCCGGGTTAGTCAGTCAACCAGCCATAAATCGCTTTCAAATACAATCACACGCTGCAATGACCACAACACACATCCTGAGTCGGACGATGGCTTCGAGAAATGCCTTTTGGCAGCTCTGCAGCACAAACACACACAAACTGTACATTCCCAAAGCAGGGTCAAAGTTCAGCAGTAAATCTCAGCATGTAAACATGCTCAGATGCCATGTTTTAGGCGATTAAATTCGCACTCAGAGTTGTTTGTTGAGTCTTCTTTGGGGAAAACCAGCGAGAAGCGGCCAAATAGAATCGTTAATCAGTTTGGAAAAGTCCAGTCGGCGGTTTCTCTGAAGGCTTGCAGACGGCGACGGGAACCAGGGTTCACCCATGAAAACCAGCTGCAGGAAATCAAACACTAAATATCCTCTCTAATCATCTAGAAGAAAATATATTGGTGCTTTTTAAAAGAAAATTCCCATCCTTTAAAGCCCAGAAATCGGGATGAAACTTCAGATTTTAACGTTTCTCCGACATTTCAACATTTCCAGACCATAAACCACGTAAAACAATCAGCAGAACGAACCAAACTGTGGAAGCTGTAACTACATTACAACCTCTTCGCAATTTTCATCAAGACTACATAATAACAGGTGCAATAAATCCCATTTTGTTCACCTTCAGCATTCTGGGCATCTTCTACACTAACATCCATCCAACCGGTAAATAAATATTCGCATCCAATCCTGTGAACTGCAAACACTGATACTGCGATGAGATATATCATATATGTTACAAGTATTCAGAAATAAACTTGAGAAAACTGTTATATCCAATACGTCTGTTTCATCCACGCTGCGAAAGAGCGAGAGAGAGCCAGACTTCAAATTTTAAATAGGATTTTTTTAAATCAGGTGAAGCTAAACTTCGACTTTAGAAGTTATGGGAGGAACAAATTTACACACAAAGTGCAATATTTATATATTTTTGTACAGTTTTGGCTTAATTGCTGCGTTTTGTCTGTTGACCTTTAAGCAAATGGCCTTCTTTTGATGTCCCAGGTGCCTGAAACAAGTCTGAACGTTGACACTTCAATAGGTTGATTTGTTTGGTATATTTAGATCGAACGCTGGCCTCAGAGGGTAAATCAGAGTCTAAAAAAGTAGAAAACCTGCAGGATCAGGCTGAAAGCGCCACACCCTGCCACCTTTTTAGCAACAGATCCGGTCGGATCTGATGGCATCAGATCCACAGAGGCCTGATTTGTAAATTTATTCAGGGACGGATGCAAGAAGCTGTCAGAACAAAGACAGCTCAGCTTTGTGAGACACGGCCGTGTTAGAAATAAAAGCGTTTGGGTTGTTAATGAGGCAAGCGCCTGAAAACGGTCAAATTTAAACTGAAATTAAAGATGAGAGAATAAAGACTGGAAAGTCTGAAGATAGAAAATATCATTTTTATTAAGTTCTTCTAGGGATGAGAGTTAAACTTATTTTATCTATTAATCAAAAGTTTGGTTTTTGAAGATTGAATTTTTGGAAAAATGGGATTTTTCTTTCACCAATGTTCTCCTTGCCCAGGGCGGCCATCTTGCTTGACAAGCATGCTTTACACTTTGAACTGAATATGAAGGTCAGGCTACAATTTTTTATTTCCATTAACAGTCGTACGACAACAGAGTCAAAATAATACGAGAATAAAATGGAAACTTCATGAAAACTCCAAAAACAACAAAAAAGCAACATATTTTGAAGTTATACGTTGGTTTTACAAATAAGGAAACACTTAATATTTTAACACATCAGCATCAAATTATTATCAGTAGCAGAACTTTGAAACTTTCGTAGAAATTACTGAGTATTTTGAAGAACAAACTAGACAAACTGAGCTGGTTGAGTCAGAAGCTTTTCTTACAAAAAACCCAACTTTTTTCACATAATTTTAAGATTTCTTCTGGCAAAATTGCGTCTTTTTTCTGTTAATATTTTGACTATGTTGTTATAATTACACCAAAATCCTGAGTCGTGCAACTCACAGAAGGGATGACTGAAATAAAAAACATTTTTTAAAAACATTTTCTCTCATTTGTAATTTATTTTGTAGAAAATAAAACAAAAAAGTATTCAAAAGATTTAACTTTTAAGCCATGTTGCTTAAAAATGTCTTTTTACAAAGAAGGTTTTTGCTCTAAATTGTTCTAAACTAACGATTCACAACATTTTCTTATAAACGCATCAACCAAGAACATCCAGTTTGATCCAGTTTCTCTCAAAGATCAATAAACTTTAATTTATAAAGAATACCAGCTCATGATTAATCAATTACTAAATTAGTTATTTCAATAATCAAATCATCACAATTAATACGATTAATTGTTTTAGCGCTAAGATGAAGTACATACACAGCAGCTGCAGTCGCAGGTTTTCTCCTTTTTTTACTAATTTTTCTTAGACAGGAAGAAAAACATGCTCTGTTCTTTCAGCAAATTTTCTTTTTAGAGTGTATACTCCAGCTGACGATTAATCGATTACTAAATTAGATTGATCACGATAAATCAGGTCCACCAGGAGACGTCTGATCCGTAAATAAAAGCTAAGAAGAGGATTCCTGCAACGCTTGTTGACGTTCAGCAGGATTTCACAGCAACAGAAACCTGGAATTATGTGAATTTCCCACATTCCTTCCTCCTGTAAACACTTCCTGCCTTGTTATTACCAACAATCCACCTGGACACCTGAGCGGGCGTGTGTGCCGTAACTGAGAAAAGACCTTCATCTATAATGGAGAAGCCGCCACGCGCTCGTATTTTCACCTCATTTTAAAGTCAAATCGAAGGGAACCACGCGTGCACCTGCTCCCTTCGCCCAGCCGGGCCGCTTTAACCCCCCGGCGTCCTCTGAGGAGGACTCCAGCCCCAGCTTGGAGCTCCTTCAGCAGTGATAATCTGTTGATAAGCTGCCCTGCCTGCAGGACTCACTCAGAAGGTGTGTGTTGTACTTGCTGGTGTAGTAGTAAACGTCTTCATAGCCTTCCTGGTAGTCGTCGTCCGCCCGGTACCGCCTCCCTCGCCGCCTCCGGCTCAGGAGGCGCAGCAGGGCCAGGAACCGCTCCATCCCGGCGTGCCGCGGGTCCAAACCGGGTCCAAACCGGGCCAGGCTAAGCTAGCAGCGATGCTGAGGACGATGAGCGAGATCCACACAGGCAGACGGGGAGAGGGAGTGGGATCAGGTTTCCTCCTCCTCCTCTTGGCTTTTTGCTTGCTGCTGCACTCACACACACACACACACACACACACACACCTCTGGACGCCTCACACACACTCTCTCGACACACTTGCTCTTTGTATTCTCTGCAGCCTTCCTCTCCTCCTCTGTTCCAGTCTTCTTTCGGCGGCCTCGGCCAATCAAAAACCTCGCCTCACACACACAAAACACTCCTTCATCTCAGCTCTCCATTGTGTGCTTCCTCTCCTTCATTAGCTCCTTCCTCCCTTTCTTTGTCATCCTTTCCTCCTTCTCATCCATGATTGCCACCTTCCTCCTCCTCTTCACACTCCAAGGGGGAGGGGAAAGCTCTGGATTCCTCAGCATGGTCTATAATTGCGCGTTGAGAGGAAGAGGCGGCGTTTCTTTTCCTCCACCGGTTTTCTGTCTTCCACCTTTCTGGAAACAACACCTGGTCAGCGTTTCTCAGTTTGCCAAAGAGCAACACCAGCGTCCCCCGGAAAACGCTCACAAGTTTCCGATTCTGCCATCAGACACCAATATTTTACCACAATGTGGCACAGAAATCACAAACTTCACGCTTTTTATGGAGATTTTATGCAACAGACCAACTAAAAAATTCACTGATCTGAATCTGAAAAGCAGGGCAGGGTGATAAATCAATTTGATCAATTAATTAAATTATTGACTTTTGGAGAATAAGGATTTTTTTCACGCCTACAGTGGCCATTCTGTTTTACTTCTTCTTTTTACATTAGAATTAAGATTAAATTTATGATGGAATATTAAGGCAAGGATACAATTATTTTTTTAATTACCAAAATAAAGTCAGAAAAAAGTTGTAACAATATAAGAAATCCAACACAAAAAGCCACTTTTTGAAAATATTTTGTAAATTCTGTTTTAGAAAAGAAATCGACTAAAATCAAAAATCAAATCTGGAATGAAAAAAATCTGGTATTTTATTTTTTAGCCATATCGCTCAGCTCTACTGAAAAGAGGAACCTGAATTTTTACTCCAACCCCTTTATTCTAATACTCTAAATAAAATCACCCAACAATATTCATATTTTTTACATCCCAGAATGGTCTAGTCAAAGCCCAAACCTAGATATACTTTAGAACCTGAGCAAACTGGAAAAGTGATGTTTTCAACCTGAGTGAGCAGAAAATGTCAGACTGTAACTTTTGGTTAAACGAAAAGTAGTAAATAACTTTTTTAAAAGCTAAAACATGTATTTAAATTTTTTGTTACAACAACAAACTGAGCATCCAAACCCAATTATTTTTGTTAAAATGGAGTTTTGCATGTTTGCGTCACTAAAAGGCATCCAGTTTGCATTTTATCAGCACTAAACCAGATTCAGGTGAATCTCTCTGAACACACCTGCTGTATTTAATTAATAAGTTAATTAAATGCATATTTAGATCCACTAAAGTCTGAGTAGGTGACGGGATAAATGAGGTCAGATTTACTATAAAATATTAAAATATAAACTCTACAATTACTGCCATTCCTTTGTTAATCCACAAACCAAACTGTTGATCCAGCAGAAGCTCATCGCTGATCCAAGCAGATCAGTTGGCAGAAGGAAACAAGCCGAGAGCAGAAAAATCAAAAACACAAGAGACAAATTAACACCGTCTGACGCTTCCAGGTTGGACTAAAATGAAAGTCTTCATGTTTCAAAGTGGTCGTTTCGGAGGCCAGAACCTGACGGGATTCCTGGGAAAAGATTCAGACGGACGACAGACGGGAAACGTCTGAGTTCGTTTTTAATAGGAATCCAGAGGAAAAGATGCTGGAGCAGCAAAAACTACGACAGACTGAAGATCAGAAACAGAACGAGACAAATTCATCAAATTAAACTGATCTGCAGAAATCTGAAACTACTGTATTCAATTTCCACACTAGATTACACAACGGCGTATTAGACTCATTGCAGACCAAAAAAATAAGAAAAGGTAGGAGTAAATTTCTGCCAAAAAATGTCTGAAATTTTCTAGAAAAAGTTTGTAAAGTTGAGAATTTGCTAGAGATTTAGAGATTAATATTGGAAAGTTTTGTGAAAAAAAGTTTGAAATGTTTGAGTTACAAAAGTTGCAGATTTGCCAGCAAAAAATCAGAATTTTTCTAGGAAAAAAAAATTAACATTTTCCAGTGTCAAAAGTAAAAAAACATTGACTTTTAAAACAGTTTTTTCTAGCAAGTTTTTGATTTTTCAAACTCTGAAATTCCAAATGTATCACAATAAATGATAAACAATATGGTAAAAGTCTAATTAATCAGGGTTTGGAAGCCTAAATATCTAAATATCAGCACCCAATAACCGAAAAAAATTAAGTTTTATTTATTTCATAACCTAAAAAATACTAAATAAGAAGGCAGTTCTTCAAAGATGACAGACGTCTCATAGTAGATATTTATCAGAAGGTTATGTTTACAACTAAATGTTGCAAACTGCTGGTTTATTGCAGGAAAATCCCTGGTTTGTGTTTGCAAGGTGAGAAAAGGTGTAAAAGTTGCATTAAAAACTGTGAAACACTGTGACGCTCGGTAACCATCGCTTGTTTCCTGATTCGCTCTGACTGACAGCCGGTCTGCAGGGAGTTCAGTCACACACTGGAAAATATGGAGCATCTTGTGTTGACCTTTGACCTCTGTCAGGCTCTGACAGCTCTTGCTGCAGACGAAGAAACGCTGACGGAGTATCCTGAACACGGCGCCACCAGCAGCAGCAGCAGCGACGTGAGTTTATGTGTCGAAGTGTTCAGACTAAAAACTCACTGGAGTTTAACTCAAATTCAAAAATGTTTTATTAAATTAAACTTTGCTGACAATAAATTGTCCCAGAAGTTATTGCAATAAACGATACTATTGTTGTTTTGAGACCATTTTTATGTAATAAAATGGTAATAATAATAATAAAAAAAACTTCAAAAGTAGCCTGTAAAAAGTATTTGTACTGAGTAACTGATCAAATTAATAATTTTATATTCAAAAATTACATCATCAGACGGATCAAAATCTAAAGTTACGTGGAAATTTTAGTATTTTAAGGACAAAAATGACAATAATTTATATAAGTAACAAAAAATAACAAAATCAGGCTAAATAAAAAGTTTCCAAATCAGTTTCTTTCAATAAAAAACTGATGAAACTTTAACAAAAACTGCAGGTGTGTGTCTGTGTCTGGTGAATGTTTGGTTAAAACATGTTTGTTTTTCATTCAGTCAGTAGAAAATCCAGAAATTTTACTCTTTCTTTTACTTCATAATAAAATCTCTCAAGCAAAAGTAAAAAGTGCAGTGAAGTAAAAAGTTTTTAGTAAATGTAACAGAGTGAATGTAACTGTTTGTGGTTATTTGTTGGTAAACCAGTCTACTCTGACCAACCAGGCGTTTTACAACCCGATATTTTCTCTTTTTGGGACCTCAGAGACGGTTGTGTGTGAAAATCCCAGTAGATCAGCTGGTTCTGAAATACTCAGACTGGCCCATCTGGCGCCAGCATAAAGTCACTCAAATCTCCTGGAGCCCAAAGCTGCAGAGTCGGCAGGACATTTGGGGGCTGAAATAGAAACTCACCAGCAGCAGTTTTGAGGTTTATTGCCCAACTACAAGCATTTTAACCTGCAAACTGGAGAAGTGACACCTGGATTTGATGTGTGGCGCATCACCGGACCTACAGCGACAATCTGGATGTGAGAAGAAGAATCCAAGAGGGACGTTTGAAGGTAAAGTTGGATTAGCATCTTTGAAGACCAGGAGGAAAGCTCGACTCCTCCCTCCTCACCTGTCGGATGTTCCTGAGGGCTTCAGCGGCCCAAAAGCCAATTCAGCAACGCTTTACGCTCACAGAACTGACAACCGACCGAGACCGACAACCGGGTCGAGAGGCGCTGACTGAGAAAGGCGGAGAGAGAGAAAGAGGCTGCTAAAGTGCAGAAGCACATTTCCATATCGCTTGCAGGCTTCTGCTGCTCTGTAACGTGATTGGACGGCACATCTGTATGTGTGTGAGTGTGTGTGTGTGTGTGTGTGAGTGTGTGTGTGTGTGTGTGTGTAATCTGGTTCTCCATGCTCCACTTAAACACACGCATGCAAGGAGTTTATCCTCTACTGCCATCTGCTGTCCACTTTGAGGAACTGCAGCCTGTGGAGCTGTAGGTCACACCCAGCAGTCTGGAGGGGAAAACTGAACGTTTCTGTTGGGTTTTTACACTGGAAACTACCCATAATGCAGTGGGGCAGAGTCAGGCAGTGATTGATGATGCCTGAGGCCGAGCGAGACGGATGGAAACGAAGTAAAAAGAGGTTAAAAAGAGAGAATCAGTGGTTCTAATGGACTACGGAGTGGCTGACCCTGATTCCTAATGGGCACAAAAACACACAAGGCATCGAACTCAGTTCATTCGCCAAAGGCTCGGTCCAACCTGGACCCAAATCCAGTTGGAGGACAAAAACAAGACCAAACAACCAAAAACTGGGGAAAGTTCTGATATATCCATAGATGCTTCTGGAGGAAACTCCAAGTAAGTTTATCCATTTCATTACAGATTCCCACCTCTTAACAGAGTCAAAGAGAGTAAAAATATAAAATAACTACGAAAAACCAGATTAAAAAATTACAGACGCTGGACGTACAGTAGTCCGCTTCAATCCACCTCCAGTCCGTTCGCCTAGAAAGTCGGGTTCGTCTGGGGAAGTGTGAATGCTAACCGAACTCTACAAACCTCTGTCTCGGTTCAGAGGAGACCGCTCGAAAAGCAGGAAGTGGACTACAATGCAGGGGATTCTGGGTAAATACAACCAAAACAAACGTGCTAGAAATGACTCGTGGTCTTTAGCCAATGACAAAAGAAAAATCCTCCAAACGCTAAAATCTGATGCGTCCATTTTTGTTTCCATTTAGTGACTAAGAAAGTTGTGCTCAGTGTCTTCTTCATGTTGTTTCCTTCAGTGATTCTTGGTGCAGCGCCCCCACAGGCGAGGAGGGGAACTGATTTTTTTAAAAACATTTTGGTTCTTTTCATACAGTGAAGTGTGAAAGAATCGCAGCAACTGAAAATGTAACAAATGTTGCAATTTGGAAAAATCAATGAATAGGTGGGAATCCACTGTAGTTTAAAGCTTTAACTCCTTATTGTACGAAATAATTATAACGTTTAAGAAGACTATATAGAAGAAACCAGAAAAATGTATTTTCATTCACTGAGGAGGAATTCATTCTGCAAGAACTGATCCACACAAACCCACAGCGTGAATCTGCAGCTCACAAACAAGCAACATCATTTGTATTCCCTGTGGTTAGTACATCTGTGCAGGAGAAAAATCCATGAC
The DNA here is from genome assembly GCA_903066825.1 of Alfaro cultratus. Classification (NCBI taxonomy): domain Eukaryota; kingdom Metazoa; phylum Chordata; class Actinopteri; order Cyprinodontiformes; family Poeciliidae; genus Alfaro; species Alfaro cultratus. Next base: position 53,365 of record CAEFZX010010213.1, read on the forward strand.
TGAGCCGCATTCCTGGAGAAAACAAGCACCGGTTTCCCAGAATCCACACCTTACGGCAGTTCACGTCGAACTGAACCGAACCTGCAGCGTTTTGTCTCAGAGCTCAACCTCAAAAGGAGGAAGCAACAAAAAAATCAGTTATCAGACGCCTGCAGGAGGCAGTCAGGCACACAATAGAGGATGAAGCGGATCAGAGGAGTCCGTCTCTGCAGGCTGTGGAGCCGGGCCGAGCGCTGGCCCATCAGAGACACGCTGGGACGCAAGGTGTGAACGGCTCTGCGTCCACGCTGGGTTTATCCACGTGGAAAATGACTGTGTGATGCCAGCGTGTCCACCTGGAAGCTGCCAGGGCTCAGAGTGTGTGTGTGTGTGTGTGTGTGTGTGTGTGTGTGTGTGTGTGTGTGTGTGTGTGTGTGTGTGTGTGTGTGTGTGTGTCTTACACTCACTTCCATCTGAAATTCAAATCCTATTTTTTTAGTTGTGTCTTAATGTTTTCTGCTCAGATTTTCAAAATGCTAAATTTAAGTTGAAAACCAAAGCTGAACGCTGAATATCGAGGCGGCAGCAAGTCGTTGTGAGCAGCAAAGACAGATTAATAATCTTGTTTCCAACAGGTGACTGTAATCCTGAGATTAGCATCCAGCCTGTTGATAGGAAGCTTATTCCTATAATGGCAGAGAAATTATTAGCGATCACATTCTGAGAAAAAACGTCAAACTGTTGCTAGGAAAAATGCAGAGCAACATCAAAAAGTTAAAAATTGTGAAAAAACAAAGCAATCTTACGAGGTTTCATTCAACGGAGCCTCCAGCCATTCAACCGTCTCTCAGTTTTCAAAGACAATGAACAAATATTGATGCATTTAAGCTAAAGGAACAGAAATGGGCCAAGCAGAGACCTTCCCATCACAGAGCTTCAGACATCCAGGCCTGTTGCAATAAGACACAAAAATAAACTCAATCATTTACATTTGAATCATTTATATTTATTCCTCTTTTCTCTCTTTCTGCCAAAAACTGGATGATAAAAGTCTTCAGTTTGGTCTCAATAATCTTCATATTTCTTCTTGCATAATTATAACAATATTATCATTTATCGCAATAATTTCTGGGGTAAATTTATCCTCCACTGAAATCTGCTACTGTGACTGGAATTTGTGTTTCCATTAAAAATGTCTGCAAAACTTTGACAATATTCCCCTAATGATGAAAAATCCTAATAAATTTTGCTAGATGATAAATTGCCCTAGACGTTATTGCGATAAACGATAATATTGCTGTTCTGAGATCATTTTTCAAGTAATATAATGGCATAATAATGCAAGAAAACATTCTCAAAAATCAATCAACTTTAATGAATATTTAACACCGGAGCTGAAAGACTCTTTAAGCAACCAAAATAATAAACAAACCATCAGAAACAACAAATAAAATTAATTAAAAAGTCCTTCAACTTGTCAAAAAAGGACCTAAGCACCAAACTGAAGACTTTCATCATTCAGTTTTCGTAAAAAAACAACAAAGAAAATCATGCAAATGGAAATGACTGAGCTTTTTTAATTTATCATGCGATTAATTGATTTATTGATCATTATGACAGGCCTAACCATGGATACAGTCTGGTCAGTATGTGAACACAAAGGGAGATGGACGTCAGGTGTGTTTTTATTTTTATTCGCTGTAACTTCATAACTTCAGCAAATAAAGAGACAAATAAAAAAAGTATCAAAAAATTTACGAAACAACTGGAGAGCAAATAACTTATATATTTACTCGTTTGCCTATTTTAAGACTTTATAGTTGGTGTTTAGGAATTGTTAATAATGTTTTCTAATAACATAATTATCTAGTCATATGAACTTTCCTGTCAAGTTTAAACATTTTTTAACTCAAATAATGTTTGATTCCTGCCGCGCATCACATTTTTCTGGGGGAAGTCATGAATTTCTGTTCAAAATATAAATATTTTGTTAATCTGATGTATTTTTCTGAGGCATCAAATTGTGAGTTTTCATTCTTTGTAGAAGAAATAAAGACTTTGAATATTTCACTCAGTGTTTGATGAATGAAATGAGGGACAAAAATGTAGATTTTTTTCTCAATCCTCCATTTCTTTTGTATGTTTCTGTAAATGTCTGACGGTTGGAGGTTACTCTCTTCTGTCTTTTATTTTGATATATTTTCCAGCCTTATATAAACTTCTGAGTGTCGCTCTGCACAGGCAGAGTAACTCGCTTTGGAAACAATATTTGCACTTGAAACAAACGCATGAAAATGGGTAAAAGTCCCGCAGAGAGTCAGCAGTTTGTTCTTCAGAGAAACAGAGAGGGAGAAAGAAAGGGTGAAATCTGTGAGAAACGGAGGAGATAATAGACTAAGCTGAGGGAAATGGATGTAAACACACACACACACACACACAGAGAGAGAGAGAGAGAGTCAGGTCTGCTTCAGTAATCCTGAGCACAAAGATGAGCAGAGTTCTGACATCAGCACCTCTTAAAGGATGCTGTGTGTGCCTCGGTGTGTGTTTCAGCGCATGTTTGTGTTAAAACCATTTTCTCTGCTTCTTAGTCCAAAAGCTTAAAACGGCAGGATGATGTCATGCTCTGACACACACGCGGTGGCTCCGCCGCTCCGCTCAGAACATCCTCCCGCGCTTCATTTACTCAGCCGCTCCAAGAGCTTTCAGCCGCAACGCCAACACAAGCCGGGTTTACCCAGCTGGTGCCGACGGTTCAGACTGAACGGCAGAACCAGATATTAAAAAATAAAAACTATTTACATAAACTATAAAGTAAATAAAAATGAAAGAAATGGACGGATGGACGGACGATCAGGGAACACTGATTATCGGCCATATAATCCATATTAATATCAGATATTGATATCGGCCCAAATGTTCATATCTGTGCATCCAAAGAAAGGAACCAAGGACTTAAAATGGTCTAGTCAAAGCTCATATCTCAACCAAGCTGTTGAATATGAGAAAGACAGACAATCATTAACTGTCAGAAAAATAAGCATTTATGTCCAGAAATCCTCTTTAGGCTCCATTTTCTGAGTCGCTCTGATCCATCAACTTCTAAGAAATCAGGCGAACAAATCGAGTAAGCAGAGCTTCCCTTTTAATAAAACCTGAGAAAAACACAAAATGGATCCAGAAAAAGAATCACTGTTACAAAGTGGTTGGTGAGAAGCAGGAAGATCATGTGAACAGAAAAGAAGCAAACAGACTTAATCCTCAGAATATTTATCGTCTTATTTGAATTCCCGACTCAAACTCAGGGGATAAATTTGACTAATTAACATGACAAAACTCCTGTTCCAACATCTGCAGCTGCCATTTTGTCTCTGCTTTGAATTCCCTCTTTTCTTTTGACTCGTGTTCAGCCTGAATTCCTCCTCAGCTGTGCAGTAAATCCTGCTGAGAGGACGGCCGACATCAGGACGACATGAGGCGGGACAAATCAAGCTCATTTCAAACAGGCGGCTGCTGTTGAGCTGTTTTCACTTCCTGATGCATTATTAATAAAAACTATATATAATAAATCCAAAATTCATCATAAAACTATAAAGTAAATAAAAAATAAAATATGGACAGTTGGCTAAATCAAAGGTAAAATGGATGAATAGATGAAATAATGGATTTTAACTTTAGACAGACTTTAGAATTCCACATCAGCTGAGTTGCAAAAAACTCAGCTGATATCAGCTAACATCAGGCTAAAATCACACTGACATCAGGCTAAAATCACACTGACATCAGGCTAAAATCACACTGACATCAGGCTAATATCACACTGACATCAGGCTAACATCACACTGACATCAGGCTAATACCAGATTGACATCAGACTAACATCAGGTTAACATAATGCTAACATCATGCTAACATCAAACTAACATCAAACTGACATCAGGCTGACATCATGGTGACATTAGCGTAACACCAGGCTAACATCAGGCTGACGTCATGCTAACACCAGGCTAATATCAGCCTAAAATCAGGCTAACACCAGATTGACATCAGACTAACATCAGGTTAACATAATGCTAACATCATGCTAACATCAAACTGACATCAGGCTGACATCATGGTGACATTAGCGTAACACCAGGCTAACATCAGGGTGTACAGATGAATCTGATTTCCTACATGCTCCGGCTCCGTAGCGCAGCGCTTCACCGGCTCTCTTTTGGTTTCCTGATCAATTATTTACCCATATTCTCTATTTTTACTCTCCTGCTCGTGGCTGGAGGTTCCAGCCTCTGTTTTTGTGTCTCCGGCTGTGAAGTGGCTGGAAGGTAAACACATCCAGAGAGCATCATCACCTCTGCAGGATCTCCACTCACAGGTTTAACATCGCTACAGTAAATCTGAGCTGCATCTCCGTCTGGAGGCTCAAACTGGGCCGGGCCGGCGCTCGACCCCATGATGGATCATCTGCCAACTATTTCTGGAGATAATTAGGCTGAAACTTTTATGTGAAAAGTCTGGATAGAAGAGGAGAGAAATTCTCATCTTCATCTGGTAAAAAAACGAACAAATTGTCATTTTCTGTTTAATAAACGATTAACTTAAATGGATTTTATGTGATTTTGCTTTTATCTTGGTAATTTCCCTATTTTACCATTTAAAAATCAAAGTTTTCCTAAAGGAGAACTAATTCTGATGAATCATGATTTGTTCATTTTACTTTATTCTCGTACAACTGTATTTTGTAAGATTACAACTTTATTGTGGTAATAACACTTTATTCTCACAATATTTCCACTATGTTGTTGTACGACTGCATTTTTTAGGTATTATAACTTTATTCTCGTAATTAAAAATAAAAAATATTAGTCTGGCCCTAACATTATGTCATGGAAATCACCTGAATTTAGATAATTAGAAGCTGTAAAACACGCTTGTGTTATGGGAATACTGACAAGTTTTCCCAAAATTAAAATCTTTATAAACCAAAAATTCAGTTAATCAATAAACTCAATTTCTTCCTACTGGTTTCAGGCTCATTGCTGCAGAAAAACTGTAATTTTTCTAATATCTAATATCTAATATCCAGAAATATTAATACTTTATTCTCTCATTATTTTGACTTATCGTATGACTGCATTTTTTGTAATATTACGACTTTGTTTTCATAATTAAAAATAAAAAATTATAGCCTCATCTTAATATTATGTAAAAGAACTGAATTCTAATAAATAACAGCTATAAGACACGGTTCTGAAACAAGATGGCCGCCATGGGTGTGCCAGAGTTTCCATTGAAGTTTGGTGTAAAAAATTCCAGTTTTTCCAAAAAATTTATTCTTCAAAAACCAAAAATTCAGTTAATCAATATAATTGATTTATCCCTGGCGGTTGCAGACTCATTACTGCAGGAAAACTCCAGCTATAAACCCCAAAATGCATCTGCAGTGTGTAAAAACGACGGCCTTCACTGCGCCACGGCTTCGCTTTCTTCTCACACTTGTTTCCTTTCAGTCTGTAGATAACATCTCTCAGCCTTGCAACTGTAATGCAATGTTCTGTCGTAAACTCTGCAGCTTTAATCAACCAATCAATAAAAGGAAGCAAAACTAATTCATCTTTTATTGGCGGTTAGATAAAAGAAAACATTGAATCTGTCATGTTTGGTTCTGAATGACTCAAGGTTCCTCCCTGACATTTCTCACACTGACGAACGTTATAATCCATACCTGAGTCTCTTTCCTTAAACAGGCACTCTGAAAATAAACAGCTTTCCCTGCCACTTAATGCACAATCAAGACGTTTATTATTATCTTTGTTGAGATTTATGTTGTTGAAATGAACTCAATACAATTTAAAACCATATTTTCTTCAGCAGCGGTGATTTCCAGTCATCATAAGAGCTAAAAATGGTTTGCTGAATGTGACAAGTGGAATAAATTACATCCGTGTTTTTGGTTTGACCACAACGCGACGTCCATCATGTTGATGGACGACTTGTTTTCTGCTTCATCTGAACAGATTGAACCAGCATTAATGAGTCATAAAGTGGGCGAATAGGCTGGACTTTACTTCAATAGACGAAAAATAGTTTCTAAAAGGAAGTCAGCAGTAAGTCAAAGTAAACATTTTAGTAAAATTTATGTTTTTAAGAAAACATTACTTAGCTAGCTCAGTCTAAATCTGAAATAAAAGAACAGCTTTCATATTAAAGATTTTTCAAGTTACGTTTTATATGATACGTGAGTTAAAATTTTGAAAATGGGTTGAATTTTAAAAAGATGGGATAAAATTTGTAAACATGGGATAAAATTTAGAAACTTATGGATTAAAATTTAGAAACGAGTAATAAATTTGGAAACTGATGGGTTAAATTTTGGAAATTCCACTTAAAATGAAGAAACTTGTGGGTTAAAACGTGGAAACTTGTGGGTTAAAACGTGGAAGCTTGCGGGTTAAAACGTGGAAGCTTGTGGGTTAAAGCGTGGAAACTTGTGGGTTAAAACGTGGAAGCTTGTGGGTTAAAACGTGGAAGCTTGTGGGTTAAAGCGTGGAAGCTTGAGGGTTAAAACGTGGAAGCTTGCGGGTTAAAACGTGGAAGCTTGCGGGTTAAAGCGTGGAAGCTTGAGGGTTAAAACGTGGAAGCTTGCGGGTTAAAACGTGGAAGCTTGTGGGTTAAAGCGTGGAAGCTTGCGGTCTGATATTTGTGCGCCAAGCTCACAGCTCACAGCTCAGGTTAAGAAGCAGAAACCAACCAACTGTGATGAAACTCCACCACTTCTGGCAAAAAGTCTGGTCCAAATAAATTACAACAGACGCTTGTTGTCAGCAACCAAATGTCCACCATGAATTCAAATTTGTGCACTTAACTCTTGATTGCAGCTATACATCAATCAGGCATAACATTATGACCACTTATCTCCTCACTGCACCTGTTTTTGCTTTCAGATCATTTACAACTCTTTGGAACATTTTGTTTACATGCCTACTATTGGTAACTTTTTGCCTTTATAAGCTCACACAGGAAGAAAGCTGACACGGTTTAAGACGGAAAACCGATGAAGATCTTTTCCAAAACTAAAACGAGTTAAACATTTACTGCTTCTTCTGTCAATATTTAATTCAAACCAACAGATTTCACCTCGGGGCGAACCGAGGCTGAAGAGGCTGCCGGCTGCCGCCCTCAGCCCGGTGAAGGTGGTCGTTCCCCGGACACCAAGGGCAGGCTCCCCGGCTGACCCACCGGTGGTCCAGAACGGGCTGGTTAGCAGCCCTGCTAACCCGCCAGCTCGTTAACCGGTCACCGGTGATCACGTTACAGCACACAGCGTAAAAAAATTAATAAAAAAAAAAAATAAATCACGGGGACGTCACTGCGCGTGAGATTAGCACGAGATATCTCAGATGCACGCGCACACATTCACGGTGTCAAGTTTTACTAATTAAAAAAAAACACACTCAGCCAACACCAAGCTGCGCGAGAGATTCTGCTGATAATTACCGCACGCGCGCAGCAGCACAAACACACACGCGCCAGGAGACGCACGCTCACCGGTCCGTGTGGCTGTGAACCCGCACGGTCCGGTCCGGGTCCGCTCTTACCTCCTTCCTGGTCCGGTTGGAGACAGGCCGGAATGTTCTTCTTCCAGCCGGGCATGATGCACCTGAGGGCGGTTAGGGAGTCCAGGGCGGCCCGCTAGCAGTCACACAGCAGCAGCAGCGGCGGCGGGGACAGCAACATGGCTAGTTAGCCGTAGCTTCAGCTGCTTCACCTCCCTCTCTCTCCTCCTCTTGGTCTCTCTGCCCCCTCCCTCTCCTGTAACTCTACCCTCGAGCCTCTGTGGTCTCCGGGGGAGCACGAGAGAGAGGGTGACGTGATGACCGTGAAGGAGAGCGGGGCGGACGGGTTGTGAAGCCGCCAGCTCCGCGGGCTGCTCCGTTATCTCCACAGATGGAGCTCGGACTGGTCCAAATTAACGCTCCGTTTACCGGGCTGTCAACTGGTTTCACAACACCGCCGTGCACGCGCATCATTCATTGGTGGCAGGATCAGGAGAGAGAGAGGATGGAGATCGATGCAAAGATAGACGTGACGTGTGCCTGCCTAACTACTGTCAAACAAACTTACACACTGTGTGAATTTAAATATTCTTGTCAAATCAGTTCGCTCTACTTTTATTATGATAATGTAATGATCAATAATTCTCCAGGTGTTTTGACTTTTCTCTGTGTTTCAGTTAACTTTTTGCTCCAGACAGTAGCATAAAACGTGACTCTGCATTATATGCAAGGCATAGGGGCGCTGAGCTTGTGGGGGCGCCAGAAAATGGAGGAAAAGTTATTTCTAGGTGGCATTTTCTGTATTTAACAGAACTCAGAAAGTATGTAGTTGCACCCCCAGCTCCAAACCGATAGGGTCTGTTCTGAGCTGTTTATCATAATTCAGGCATAAAAAAGATTCCTAGGCTCTTTTGGATGAACCAGTGTTGTGTCTACACTCCAGTAGGTTTCTGTTCTATTTAAAGCATCAAATTGAGACAATAACTGCTCCCCAGAATCTTGGGGGTACATAAATCTCTTTAACACCTTAGCAACAACAGTTTCCTGCAGTCTGTGGGAGTTTGAGCCAGGCAACACCCAAGCTACATAAATTATGTTTTTTTAAGTGCGACCCAAACCGAACCTTTGCCCCCACCATTCAGTGATCCTGAGTGGGCCAGCCCACTGGGAAATGTCTCGGTGCTCCCAACGGCCAGTCCGCCACTGGATAGATGGATGGATGGATGGCTGCTGTGTATTTAAATATCTGACCTGTTTTAACATCTGTAGCTTAGATGTTAAAACAGGAGTTAATTACATGTAAACTATGAGTGTTTTTGGAGTAAAACTTGGAGTCCCCCAAACATACACCAGGTAAACCAGTGTATGACTCGAAGTTTTTATTATTTGATTAGTAATATTATATATAATATGTGTTTAACTCTAAATCTTGGTTCAACATTTGGTGGTAAGTGTTTCATAAATAAAATCTATATTTTATATAAATAAAAAGTTATTATTGTTGGCTAATGTTGTTATGAAAAGCAGTGTAGAAGTATCGTCACCGTCCTAAAATAATTTTTTTCTAAGTAATTTTTGCCAAAAGAGATTTTGGCAAAAGAAAATCACCACCTCTTTCTTTCTAAAAGATGTTTTAGGCAACAAAAAAATCACTTTTAGCAAAAAAATGACCTTTACTATTAATTTAAGAAGGTGATGATTTGACTTTCATTCCATTAAAAACCTGTTTTCATGCAGCTTAATGGAAAAAAATATACTAATTATGCAGACATGTTCACACTCATCTCTGCTAATAACCATAATTGTGCGTTTATTTATTTATGAAAGCATGAGGATAATTATATAAGTGATTTATATCTCAGAACTTATGCAACTTCTCACTAATGTGTCATTATGAAGCTTTAGGAAAGAAACAAAACTTGCATGCGAATATCATCTGTTTGTAATAATAACCATCATATTAGCACTTTAGGGCAGCTTAAGCTTTTAAAATATAAAACTAAACAGTGACTAAAATATTTATTTCACAAAATAGTTGCAGCAGTTTTCTCGCTCTGTTTTTTCCACCCAGTTGAGGCTGTTTTGATAAAATACAGTATAGATTAGATTAAATGTCAGTATCTGTTACGACTCAGCGTGTTTTCCACACATGATGCAGGGAGATAAAATCCACACAATGCTGTTTGAAGATGCGACGCTAATGAATCTGCAGAGACCACACACACAAAGCTGCACAGCGGCATCTGAAGTCTGGGTCCTGTCCGGACTCGCCTCGGAGGAATTCAGCCTCCAGCGCCACTCAGCTGGGAATTAAAGGGCCATTCTGCCAAAAAGACGCCTCTTAAAGGCGACGTATAGAAGAAATGAAAATAAGTGAGCAAGACGAAGTGAATCACAGCTTTGTTTCTGTTTTAGGTTTAAATTTCGTTATGCTGAAAAAAGAAGTGATCCAATTTAAAAGTAATCAAACAAAGTTTATCCAAGTAAATATATTACATTTAATAAATTGTCATGTTAAATAAATTAAGTTTGACAAACTTAATTTGATTACATGTAAGAAACACTGCAAAAACAAAATATCTTACCAAGTATTTTTGATCTAGTTTCTGCTGAACATTTGAGATAAGACAAAACTTAAACTTACTTACAAGTAACTTTTAAGCAAAATATGTGTCAAAAAAAATCCTTAATACTGATGAAAAAGTACATGTTCCATTGGCAGTTTATTTCACTTCTAACATTGGAAAAATGTCTTGTTAAAAGTTAAATAATCTGCCAATGGAACAAGTACTATTTGTTAATAATAAAATAAATAATTATAGTGATAATTAAGGTTATGTTAATTTTTAGTGAACTCATTAGGTTTCCTGTTTTTCTGAGGGTCAAAATCCAGAAAATGGTTAAATATTTACAACAAAAAAGTTTGTTATACTTTAATTTTTGTATTGAAAACTCTTCAAGTTAAAGTAAAATTGAAGAGTTTTATAGAGATAAAGCAAAGCTGAAGCCTGTGTGAGTAATCAAACTAAAGATGAATTAATAATTACTCTCACTGTCAGAGCTACTAACCAGATATTCAGAATATAAATTAATAAACATATACATATAGTAAAGTCAGTAAAGATGAAAACCTGCTCAGTGAATCAATCTAAACAGAAATCCTGTTGAAACTATGATCTGTGGTTCCTCAGACAGGTATTCAAATCTTTAGTAAGCAGCTTTAAAGTTTGATTGTGAAACACTGAGTGAATAAAGTCGGTTTAAATAAGTTAAATAAGAAGAAAATGATCCGCAAACTCGAGTTTTATTGGTAAATAAAATTTTACATCATTAGCGTAACAAGTTCTCCATCATTACAGATGATACTTCCCAGAGAACAGATGTGGTCCTAATCTAAACCCCTGTGGAACACCATAAGGAATTTGAATAAGCTTGGAAAACATGTTTTTGATATACAGTAACTGGGATCTGTCCAATAAATAAAACTTAAACCAATGTGAGCATCTTTTGTTCAGATTTGTTCAAATCTTTGCATTAAGAGCTTGTCTTCATAGAGTCGCAAATTAATTAACTTTTTACAGAGAAAATAGTAATTTTTTTCAGTTCATATAACCAAATACTGGGGTTGTTTAAATCCTCCATCATGTAAACCATGATTTTCATCTGATAATTAGCTAAAAAATAAGTTTCTTAAAGCAGAAAAAGTCCCCATTGTGTCTGCAGTGGACTGGATCTGATGGTTTGACAGGAGGAGGAAACCAAAACCCCCACTGGATCAAAACAAACAAATAAAAACACCATATTGTTTGCAACGACGACAGTGATTAACTGACAGCCTTCACTGTGACAAGCATCCATCTTTGCTCCCAGCAGAGTTTTCCAGAGATGGATGGGGGGAGAGCAGGAAAAGACCCAGTGAAGTGGAAGAATGGGTCTCTGCAGGCTACGAGACAAAAAGCAGAGAATGACCTCAATATGAATAGAAATACAGACAGAGACATGTGACTGTCTCACAGGGAATCCACGCAATTTTACTGCCCTTCAGAATAAGAGTGGAATTAATGACACGCAAATCCTCTCCAGTCAGTAAAACAAACCAGGTGGGTTCACCTTAAACTGGGACATGTGTTCTAGTGACAGCATGAAATAGACTGGACTCTCTGGTTTAGTAATCAATTGGTTAAAAACTAACTAGCTCTTTGTGTCGATAGGTAACCGAAGTCATTTGTGGGGAACCTCAAGGTTTGATCCTGGGGTCCCTTATATTTAAGAGCTACTTGCTCCTGCTGGCTCAAGCTATAAAAAGCAATGTGATTAGCAGCCATACGATACTCAGCTCTATAGTAGGATGTCACAGGGTGACTCCGAACCGAACACTGAGCAGGAAGAGCCATAACTGTCTCTGGATGAACAGAAACTGAAGTCATTATCTTTCAACCAAAAGAGGAACAAGCAAGAGTCAGCACAGCTTCAGTTATTATTACAGCTGGAAACTAGAGATCAGGCCCAAAATCTGGGTGTAGTAATGAACTACTGAACATCCAGAGTCACATAAAGACGCTTACAAACTCAGCCTTTTATCGCCTGAAGACGATTTTCAGGATTAAAGACCTAATGTCTCAGAAAGATCTAAAGAAACTCCATGTGTTTGTTTAGTCGCATTAATCACTGCAACCGTGTCTTCACAGGTCTGCCTTTAAAAAATCCTTCAGATCCAGAACGCTGCTGCTGGAGTTCTGACTAAAACCAGGAAGATAGAGCACATCACCCAGCGCTAAAGTCCTTCCACTGTAGCTCAGAGAGTAGACTTTAAAAAACCTCTGTTAGTTTATAAATCACTGAATGGCCTAGCACCAAAATACTGACATATCTGGACATTAAGAGACACATAAAGACAATTACAAAGTCGGGCTTCCATCACATTAAAGATCTGCTGTTCTTGTCTCAACCTTCCAGACCTCTCAGATCTTCTGGTTCTGGTCTGCTCTTCGTCCAGAACCAGAACCAAACATGGAGAAGCAGCATTCAGCTTCTATGCATCACAAATCTGGAACAAACTTCCAGAAAACTGCAAAACTGCCAAAACATAGAGTTCCTTTAAGTCAACACTAAAAACCCACTGATTTGGAGTTGCCTTTGATTATCAGTAACGCTGATCAACATATCTGATGTATATCTGCTGATGATGATAGCATTTGATTAAATGTAATGTTTATTGTTTGTTTCATAGTTACTGTATTATGTTTTTATGTTATAAAGCGTTTTCTTCTGCTTGTTGCTGAAATATCCTATACAACTAAACTTGACTTGACTTGAAATGTCTGCTGGATTTTTCTATTAACATGATTAGCATGAAGCCTCTTTTCTGCACAGTAAAGTCTGTAAAAGTAAGTCTGTCTCTTGATTTGGACCATCAGCTGTTGATGGATAATTTTCTGGATGTTCTTGATGTTTAGCCTCAGGCTTTCTTCCTGACATTTCTCCAGATTCCCTGAGTGGTTTAATAAGATTTGACATAATAGGACAATATCCAAATAATTTTCCTTCTGTTTCTGAGCCGTCACCAAAAAGCCAGATTAAGTACGGCTGATGAAATAAAGCCTAAGATATTTATTAGTTTTTAGATTTTACTTTAGTTTTTGACTTTCCCAGTTTTAAATAATAGATACTGGGAGAAAATCAATAAAGAAAACAAAACATAGACAGTAACTAGTGAAGCTGACATTTAAGGTGTAAAAATTCATAATATTTGTAAAGATTTGTTATTTTGGTGAGGATTGAAGTTAATAAAAGCATAAAAACTCAGAAGAAAATCTGCTGAAATCTTTAAACGAGCTTTTTGTGTCGAAGAGAACCAGAAATCTCCATCTTTCCCCTGAACATTTTGACTCATTAGATGACATCCTTTTGTGTACGGTTACCATGGTTTCAGGTGTTATTCTCGTCCATGGCGAGGGAAACGGAAAGGACTCGGTGTCAGTGTCCTTCTGGTCTGTGGCGACACGACAGACGCTTCACGTCTCGCCAAATATCCACCCGCGGTTCTCATCTCCAAACTCCGCCACGTCCAACAAAATCCTGTTTAATGTCTGGGAAGATAATTACAGTGACTCATCCCGGCTTGATTTTCCCCTCATCTTCATCAAACAACTAATGAGAGCAGAATGACTGAAAAATAATCCTCTTCTTTACACCTTCATCATATTATTTAGCTTCTTAATTTCGTTCCTGACAGGAATCTGAAGGAGTGTTTGTGATGCAGCTGCAGCCAAATTTCAGAGATTATTGCCAGCCGCTGTTGAAGTCATTAGCACACATATAGTAGCTGGATACACCTACACTGGAATCACAGCCTGCAGATGTCAGCAGCTGCATTATGTGTCGACATGGAGAGCGCCCGGGGCTTCGTAAGCATCCCACGCCGCTGATCTGTGACTCATCACGCGTTTAAACGCCTGTCCTCTCTGAGGAGCCTCATTCACATGAAGCCAAACTTAACCTCGAAGCGAACCGACGTCCACATCCAGTCTGATTTAAACCTCACCTTCTTGTAATTTCAGTTTCATTTCATCTGAACATAAAGCTTAAAACCAACCGTAAGCAAACACAAAGGCAATTTAAACTTTCTTTATCACAACCTGGTTTAGATCTCATCTGAAAACCAGAACATTTCTTAAGAATGTTCTGCTGAGTCATTGGTTGCTATGGTGATTCCCAGTATTACTGGGGAAAAAGAGGGAGGGGCGGAACACACATCATTACCATGGTAACCGCTAACTGAAAAGTTAGTTGCACTAACCCTAAAGCTCTAATCATAATCATTAGAACCACAAATGTTACACCAACACAGTATTTAGCAGAAGCTAATGCTAATATGCTAACTTCAATTCAAATTATATTTGCTCTTGAAAGACTGTAACCCTCAACAACCAATTAAAATTTAAGATTATATTATATTATATTCAATAATGCTCTTAGATGTTGTATTTATATTTATATTTTGTTCTCTGCTGTCTGAGTTTTATTTTGATATGAATATGAAGAGAAGAAATGGAATCACTTCAAAATAAGAGCATGGATATAAATGTTTAATATAGTGTGTTGAAAATGTTCCGAAATGTGATTTTTGTGCACAGTTACACCTTTGTGACAATTTTATTTTGAATGTAAACCTTAAATCCATTCATAAACAATAAAACCTTAAAGTCACCATGATTTAATAACCTGGATATTTGTGTCATAATGATTACCGCAAACAAATCCATTCCTAAATCTAACCTAATAAAATGTTTACCAAAACTTTCCCTGAGTCTTATGTGGATAAAATTTTTGAGAAAGATTTTTTTAAGTCACAGATTTAAGCAAGAGAACTACTGCTTGATCACACCTAAATCTTAATTTTTATCTTTATGTAGACTTTAATAAATTATAATCAAAACATAGGCTTCACTTTCACTAGATTTGAGCTGAACTATTGTCCCAAATTAATTTTAAACCAAACTTTTAACCTGATTTAAACAAAAACTTCCATACATACACCATCTCAATGTAAGTGAAACTTTTTCTCTTCCAAACCTAAACTAAAGAGGTCTATGAAATGTTAAAACGTTCCTTTTTTTAGGGTTTTATTTCCCTCTGCAACGGGAACATGACTGTCCGAAGGAATTTATGTCTCTGCAACATGACTAATACAGGTGCACACTAACACCCACAGCATGAACAGCATCCCTAATTTGTCTCCTGCAGCTACGAACCCACTGTGGATGTGTGTTTGTGATGAATCATTTCTGAGCCGAGGATAATGTCCTAAATAAATAAATCTGCACACACAGAAAGCTGCAGTGTCTCTCTGCAGCTGTATTTGATTTTCTTTCTGTTTACTGATCCGGTGCGCGACAGACGCTCTCATTGATGACATTTTCCATGACTACACCTGCTGCAGAGTGGTTAGTGGCCCTGATTGGCTGCGCTAAACAGTGGATTAATAAAGCAGAAAACTGCATTCAAACAGTTGCAGATTAAGGTCATACAATAAATGGTATCATTCTGGTGCTTAAACCAGAACCCCCCGCTGCCTTAATCATTAAAACACGTTTGGTTTTTCATGCACAATGTGTGACAGAAAACGACTTCAGCTTAGGGTACAGAGACAATCAGATAATAAAAAATTATAAATGATCAAATGTGCAAGGAGATGATGTTCTCAAAACGCAGAGATAGTTAATTGCTTCATCAACTCAAAGAGGGAGGCATATATTATTTAAACCCAATATTCACAGAATTATTTATTTCAAGGGGTGATTTTCTGTTCATTTTAATGACTTTGCCAAAATTCAGCTTCTTAGAAACAGAGAATATAACATTGGAAAGATAAAAGTGGTTTCATTTTATTCAGAAATGTTATATTATGGCTTACACAACTATGTAATCTATTCAAGCATCTGAATGAAAATTAAGCGGAAGGTAGAAACAATGTTTTTCAAGCAGAAGCCTGGTGAAGCAAATCACAGTAAAGAGTTTGAGAGTGACATCTTGTATTTGGAAACTTTTTTTCTGTTGAAAGTGAAGGAAATACTTTGAATTTTGATTTCAGCGAAAACATTATGGCGTGTTCTCTATTCTAGAGTACTTTGCACTTTCCTATCACCCAGCACAATGAAACACATTTTTGACAACACTGGCATCCCATACAATGTTGCTACAACCACTGATACAAACACTTTATCTGGTTCCAAAATATTGCTACAGATCTTTTAACAGAGATGTTAAAAACTATGCTGCTTAAGATGTTTTTTATAGCACAATGTATTTGTAAAAACAACAAAAGAAAAGTTGTAAAAGGAACAACTGATGGTTATATTCTTTATCTAGTATTTGTGTATGATTTCACATTCCTGCCAACAACCACAGGGAATTTATTAAGAAATAACTACAGCATTTATATTAATCAAAAAGCAAATAGCTATGCACCATCTCAACTAATAAATGGTGGTTGTAATTTAGTAAGACGCTCCTTGGATTTTTGACAGGAATGTAAGGCCATACTTTATGCCTCAATTTCTCGAATGCCACCCATGTGGTCCATATCAAAAGCCACCACCGGGTGTGAAAGTCTTTTGATTTATTCAGTCAGTTTAAACTTAATAAACTTGCGAATTGAGTTTGACTCGATTCTAAGTCCTTATCTCTGCCTCTAATATCACTGATCCAGTTAAAACAACCCGATTAGTTATATTTTTGCGAAAAATAGAAAAAGCGGGTAAGAAAACCATCGTAAATCCTGCCTCCGGAAGATACATCACTGTTTTTAAGCAGCAACAAAATGTGGGAACCGTGACCTTCGACCCCGCTGCGTCCGTCCCTGATCACTCCGCCCCTCTGCAGAAAGAAACGGCTGCTCCATTCAAACAAACTCCGCTCCTCGGGATGCGACAGTCGCTGTAGACGGAGAGGACGGTGGCTTCAGCAGCAACAACACACCCTTTTAGTCTTAAAAAAATCACGCACACGCAGAAACACGCAGAGACACGCAGCGGGGCTCGCAGGAACTCTCACTGAGCGCAGTGTGCTAGCGGGAGGCTAACAGCTAACAGCACCGACATGGCGAGCGCCTCGTACCACATCTCCAACCTGCTGGAGAAAATGACATCCAGCGACAAAGATTTCAGGTAAAATTGGAACAAGTGGTTCCGCCTTATGGATCGGTTCTAGGTTCCTGTTAAACCCGCTGCTGTTGCTGGTTAAACCCAGTGCAGCCTCAGTAAGGCCTGAGGCTAATGTGCTAGCTGCTAGCTTCCACCTGTCTGATCATCGTCACCCCGTTAGCCTGGTAGTTAGGCCCGATCCTCGGGTTAGATTTGATGTGACAGCCGGTGTTTTGCTGCTAGCTGCTGGTTATCAGGGTAACGATCGGTCGTTAAGATTTTAACCAGCTGGAGATGCCGGTTAACAGACAACTGAGCTGCGGGTTAACGGCCGTTGGTTAGCAGCTAGCCCGCCTGCTAGATGGTTGCCACCAACTTCAGTCATGCAACAGAACTGTGAGGTTCTGCTGCATTACAGCTGGGTCTGAACCCCTAACTACCATTAGCAAACCAATAAACTTGGCTTGTGTTGGTTTGGGGCATTCAGAGGCTGTTCAGCTAGTTTTCTGACCGAAGTTGGACAGTTTTGTCTATGGATGATGGATTTAATGAGACAGAGGTCCACTAGGGTTCAGATAAGATGTTTGTTTCTGCAGCCACTGTGTCACATACAGGAGGCGGCCATATTGTATTGAGTGGCCAGTGTTGCTCAGGGACCTGACATCTGGGATATTCCAGCTCATTTTCTGACACTTCTGTCACACTTACTCCTCTTAACACTGTGACTGGCTCACAGGGAATCCCTGAAGATATCATCACACACGGGTGCATTATGGCACACAGGGGTGGCCATACCCCTGACAACTTCACAGGCACTGTTTAGAAAGAGAGAGTTATAGTCTGGAGTTTATGACAAAACAAAGATTTCAAACTTGGTAGAGCTGTGTGAGAAAAGAAGGAAGTCCTAACCATCCCTTTTATTGATCGTAAAGGATCTTATCCCCTACTCCAGGGGTGCTCGAGCTACCGTCCTGCAGCTTTTAGATGCATCCTTACACCAACATATCAGGATCAGCTCTGAACAGACCTGCAAACGAGCCATTCATTTGATTCAGGTGTGTTGGAGCAGGGATGTATCTGAAAGTTGCAGGATGGTAGCTCTCGAGGACTGGACTTGAGCACCCCTGCCCTACTCCAACATCTTTCTAGCTATACAACCAGACAGATTTAAAAAGGAGCAGCTAAAGCAAATGTCTTGGTTTAGCGTTGCTTTGGACATGCTAATATAGATGTTAGCATAACAGTTACTAGGCTGTCATAGCAATGTTCTTCAGTCAGAGGCCTATTCAGGTTTGTTGCAAGACTGACTGTTACTGGGGATTCATTGCTCCATTAGATTCTGAATCGCAGTCGTTATCTCATGCTAATCAAAACATGCTGGAAGAGAATATTTAGTTAGAGCTGCACAACGTATCATAGTCGCCATATTAAAATTGCAAATCAACACAGGGATGCAATATTTGAATGGATACAGAGTTTAAAGTGTCAGAAAATCAGACGCTGAATACATTTGACCAGGATGAACTCTTAATTGGCAATATAGTGAAATGGTAAAAAAGACACAAGTGTTCAGTTTTCTGTAATAATATCATAACACATTTTTCTGATTTTTGTGCAACTGTGATTGTGTTTTAATCCTTCATCCCACAGTTCTGTTATATTGGTAAAAAATGTTGATTAATCTCTAGTTAATATTTTTAGTGTTCATCAATAATATCACACAACCTGTTTGAAATGCAGCCCAGTTCAAACTGGATCACTGCTTGTGGTGCTTCATGTTTTTTATCACTTTGTACAAATTGCCAACACTTTCTTTATTACTTAATAATTTATTAAAGAATTAATTTCTTCTGAAAAGCTTTTTTCCTTCAACAGATTATCATACATATTCCACAAAATAAAATTTATCAATACAATGTGTTCTAAACTACACATAGAATTAACATGGGAGGATTATAATAACAAAGAAAATGAGGTTGTAATGTTTCCATATTAACTTATATTAAAAATCAAACATAAAATTCCTGAAAATGAAAAATGTGTTGACCAAAAATAAAGATGTTAGTGTAGCTTTAGTCTGAGTCATTTATTATTATTGACTTGTTGGGCCATCAGATTCTCCTCAAAGATCAAAATAAATAATAGCAATTTAAATGTCATTTTATGCTGTTGTTAAAACAAGTCAACAGGTGTTAACATGTATTTATCTCGATTTACCTTTTTAGGATCACAATTCAATTCAGAAACCAATTTTTCTATTTAAATTCATTTTAAATCACGTGACCGACAATAAGACTAGAATATTTTTAATACAATTCTATATTGTTGCATCAATTTCCATCAGTTTATATTTGAACAAAAATATGTTTGTGCAGAAAATTCTGTAACTTAAATTATTAGTATGAGGTTAGCTCAGCTGCATGGCTTTTTCTTAAATAAAAAATCTGAAAATTATTCTGATTATAATATTACAAAAAATTAAGCAAATTAAAGTAAATTTTTAAACATTTTGAATTGATTCTGAATTTCCAGGTCTAAGCGTTGTGATTTTATATAGAATAAATTTCTAATAATTGGACAAAAACTTGTGTGTGATATAAAATAGGTTGTGTTGCTAATTATTTGACTATGTTGTGGTTGTTTGTTCAGTGTTTCTTGAAGAAATTACTTTTTCTTAAAAAAAAGAAGAATCATTCAAAATATATTACAAAAAATGTAAATTAATTTTTGGAGCATTTTAAATCAGTTCAGATTTTTTCTGCACCTCTAATAATTGAAAAAAAAACTTCGTTGTACGCAATAGAAAAAAGGTTGTGCTTGAAATTATTTGACTATATTTTTATGTTGCTGGTTTTGCTCAGTGTTTGTTAAACAAATGGCTTTTTCTGAAACAAAAAAACATTAAAGAATTATTCTATTTATAATATTACAAAGACTTCACCAGATTGAAACTGATTATGAAGCATTTTGAAATAATCCAGAATTAGATTTGTGATTTTCTGTAGAATAATTATTTTCTGCGTTTGTAATATTGGACAGAAAGTTGTTTTCTGTGTGATATAAAATAAGTAATTTTTCTAATTATTGACTATATTATTACGCTGTGGTTCTTTTCTTCAGTGTTTCTTGAACAAATGGATTTTTCAAATAAATAAAACAAAGAATTATTCTAAATATAATTTTACAAAGACTTCAGCAGATTAAAGTTGATTATTAAGAATTTAGAAACAATTCAGAATTCCCAGCACTATGAATTGCGATACTCTATAGAATAAATCTCTTATAATTGGACAAAAAGTTGTTTTGTGTGATATAAAATAAGTTGGTAATTATTTGACTTTGCTGTGGTTCATTTGCTTGATGTTTCAGCTGAAACTTTAAACTGATGCAGTTGCAGCAGTGAAACTCCTAAAATCTCATCAAACTGGGAGCAAAGCAGGCTGTTTGGTGAGAAGCTCCAAGGCGACGTTATCGGTTTCATCGCTCCGACAGCAGCCGCGTCTGTCCCATAAATCTGTGAAAAGATGCGCCTCGGCCTCGCTCGCTGTGGAAATTGCTCGTGACCTCGGCAGAGCGGAGCTGAGGAGTCGTTCTTATCGGAGCGCTTTAATACCAAATCAGCAAACGCTCAGCAGGAGAGGAAATGTCTTTTTTAGGTGGAGTGTCGCTGCTGGATTCTTCACAAATGATCTTCTTACAGCTTTGCTGCGTCGCTGTCAAACATATGCAAATGAGTCGCCGTGCATGCAGGATGTGTCACAGAGGAAAGCGTGATTATTGGATTGGACTCGCTGTCAGCAGATCTCATTTAGCATTAAAGGATTTGGATTAATAGCAAAAAAAAAGGAATAAGGCTCCAGTGAAGAAGTTAATAAAAAACAACTTTAGATTTCTTTGATCTGGATCTGTCATAATTTTATTGGTGGTTTATGTTTTTCTTAAGGTTTCTGCATAAAGACGGATTGTTTTACAGACGCCACCGAGTTCATTCCTGGAGCTAAAAAGTTATGAATCTCCAGCTGCTCTGATCAGGTTTTCCTCTTCAGGGTTCAAAATGTTGGTGCAGAAAAGAGAAACTTAATCTCATTCCTGCAATTCTTTACCAAGATAAATAAAAAATAAAAAGCTTGAGGTAGTTGGAAGAGTGATGGATCAACACAAAGTAGAGCAAAGCTGAAAACAAGAGAAGATCTGAAAAGTGTGGCATGCTTTTGTTTTTGCTGAAGGTCCATCTGAAAATCCTTTGTAACATGTTTGAATATCTAGAGTATGACTATAATAATGATTGATTAATCAATTATTAGCGAACTACTGTATACAGACTCCAAAACCCAGTTTGCTTATAAAATAACTTATTCAAAGCAGTAATTAAGCCAAAATTTTACAAAATATTTATATATTTATCCAAAACTCCTCAGGTGGCAGTTTTAGCTTCATCCAGTTCAAATTCACTAAAAGAATAATTTAAACGATGAATTTAATTATTTATTTGCACCTTTTAATATATTTTTAAAATTGTACATAAAAGCTTAAGGTGTTAAATTAAAAATCTGCAGAATGAGAAAGTTTTTGACTGATTTATTGTCAGTGAAATTGTTGCTCGTTCTTTCTAAAGCAGCTCAAGTTTAGGCAGATTGGATGGTAAACA
Source organism: Alfaro cultratus (assembly GCA_903066825.1). Lineage (NCBI taxonomy): Eukaryota > Metazoa > Chordata > Actinopteri > Cyprinodontiformes > Poeciliidae > Alfaro > Alfaro cultratus. The sequence continues at coordinate 75,192 of CAEFZX010010213.1, forward strand.
TATGTAAACATTAATTCTTGCCTCAAATGTGGGTTTGGACTTTGACTAGGCCATCCTTACACCCAATCTGAAACCTGTATCAGGTTTTAGATTTTTGACTCCATTTATCTTCACCTTATTTTTAGATTTTTATGTGTAAAAAATGAGAACAGCATCTCATTCTCCATAACAACAGTACTTTATGTTTGTCTGTCATTAAAAATGTAAGATTTTAATGTAAAAGAGAGATTGGTAAATCTTTGACCGTTGAACCCTGAGAATAAATGGTTGAATTTACTTTTGGCTTTAGGTTTATGGCCACAAACGACCTGATGACAGAACTTCAGAAAGACTCGATCAAACTGGACGACGACAGCGAGAGGAAGGTCGGTTCGTACGGATGAAATCCTCTGTCAACGCTTTAGTTTCTGGACTAATCGATCGATTAATTGTGATTTTTGACAGGTGGTGAGAATGATCCTGAAACTGTTGGAAGACAAAAACGGAGAAGTTCAGAACCTGGCTGTCAAATGGTAAAAAAAAGCATCTGTTTTGAAAGGTTTGTGTTTGAATTGCTGCGGGTAACTGTGGGTGCGTTTGATTCGCCAGCCTGGGGCCGCTGGTCAGCAAAGTGAAGGAGTATCAGGTGGAGACGATCGTGGACACGCTGTGCACAAACATGCTGTCAGACAAAGAACAGCTGCGAGACATTTCCTCCATCGGCCTCAAAACCGTGATCGGAGAGTTACCGCCGGCCTCCAGCGGTAAAACATGACGTTAAATTATTCCTAATAATAATAATAATCTTCATTTTCCTTTTTTTTGCCAATAAAATTATATAATTTACTTTAATAAGAGTCTTGTTTACCTTGTCCGTGTTTCAGGCTCTGCTTTAGCTGCCAGTGTTTGTAAGAAGATAACAGGGCGCCTGACGAGCGCCATCGCCAAACAGGAAGACGTGTCGGTGCAGCTGGAGGCGCTGGACATCATGGCGGACATGTTGTGCAGGTACGGAAACGCCTGGATGCAGCTCAGAGCCACAGGAACCTAAAGAAACCAGAATCCACCGTGAAGGTTGCTGATGATGCCATCCAAATCAATCAAGTTTGTTTGTATATTTCAGCAACAAGATGGTTTAGAAAAATACAAAAATAAAGATTCATAAAAGCTAATTTATTTCAGTAAAGTTAAAATTAAAAACATTTTAGCTTTCAATTTAAAATTAGATAATTTCACCAGATCAATAAAAAAATATATTTTTTAAAAGAGAAAAGTGACTTTATGGCTGAGGAAACCATGAGGAAGATGGTCATAAGTAGAGTAAACCACAAAAAAAGCTGCTGTATGGAAAGTTGAGTGGAAGGAAAAAGTGTGATATTAAAATTCAAACAGGGATAACTGAAGTCAGAGCTTAAACTCAGTACAGTTCCTCCAGAACCAGAGAAAACCTGAGGAACGACTTACTTGGACTAGACTGTTGCTCTGTGCTCCAAACTACTCCAATTAGGTGTTTCCCAAATTTTGGAAAGTGCTTGATAGTCAAACTGCACAGTTTTGTAATAAAGTGCATACACCTAATAAAGTCACATAACTTTTTTTCTCTCACCATCTGAAGTTGAATCAGATTAAACTTTTCTGGTTTTAGATCCGTTAGAATTTAAGAAATTATTTCTATTTGCTAAATTCCATAAACATTTCTGCGTGTTGATTGGCTGTGAGCCGTAATAATCAAAGTGAATAGCAGAAATGTGTCCCTGATGTTGCTTTAAGTGATCAAACCTGTTGTTTTTCCAGACAAGGTGGCCTGCTGGTGAATTTCCATCCCTCCATCCTCAGCTGCTTGCTGCCTCAGCTCACTTCCCCCCGACTGGCGGTCAGAAAGGTGCATTCAGGAACCTCACGTTAAATCGGCTGCCATGAATCCCTCTTGAGCGTGTTTTCTTCCTGTTTCCAGAGGACCATCATGGCTCTGGGCCACCTGGTGATGTCGTGCGGGAACCTGGTCTTCATCGACCTGATCGAGCATCTGCTGACGGAGCTGGGCCGGAACGACAACATGTCCACCACGCGCACCTACATCCAGTGCACGGCGGCCATCAGCCGGCAGGCGGGACACCGCATCGGTGAGACGCAGCCTGAAGAGTCCGAGCGTTCTGACCGGACGCAGAGCTGACCTTTGACCTGTCTGTTCAGGGGAGTACCTGGAGAAGATCATCCCTCTGGTGGTGAAGTTCTGCAACGTAGACGATGACGAGCTGAGAGAGTACTGCATCCAGGCCTTCGAGTCCTTCGTCAGGAGGTAGAGCGCAGCGCGGCGGCAGCAGATCTTCTTCTTCTTCTTCTTCTGTTGGCTTAATTTGTCTCTCTGCAGGTGTCCCAAAGAAGTTTATCCCCACGTTCCAACCATCATCTCCATCTGCCTCCGCTACTTGACCTACGACCCCAACTACAACTTTGATGACGAAGACGAGGACGACAACGCCATGGACGCCGAGCAGAACGATGAAGACTACCAGGGTAACAAATGTTTTTACCGCCGCCGCCATTTTGGAACCAACCTGGAAAAACGGGAGCAGTTTTAATAGAACTGGACCAAACAGCTTAAAAATACAATTTGATTTCTTTTCTAAAAATGAAATTACAAATGGGACAAACTATTTTCAAAAATTGTTTTTTATTCCAGTCTGTGAGTTGTACGGCTACGGGAGCATATTAGAGGAATTTTCAATAAAAAAGAAAAAGTAAAGGGTGCAAATTTCTGCCAAAATATTGAGATTAGTTTCAGAAAATTTCCAGAAAAACACTTGGGAAATTTCTGTACTTGAAAAGTCAAACATTTGCTAGAGAAACAGGCATTTTTTAGAAAAAACTTGGACATTTCTGAGTTTGAAAAGTCAAAAATGTGCTTTAAAAAAATCTCATAACCTCATAAATGTTCTAGATTGATCTCAAAATTTCAAAAGTAAAGACATTTTCTTTTAAATTCTTGAGATTAATTTCAAAATTCGAGATTTTTCCAGGCTAGGCTAGGAGAATTTTTGAGAAAATCTGGATTTTCTTATCTGTCAATGCATTCCTTGGGTTTGCATTGGAAAAAGAAGAATCCAGATTTTCTAAAAGTTAAATCTTCAAAAACCAAACATTCGATTAATCAATAAGATAAATTTTTCACCTAGCTAACTTGTTTTTCTCTTACCTGTCCAGGTAGTGATGATGAATACAGCGACGACGACGACATGAGCTGGAAGGTCCGCAGGGCGGCGGCCAAATGTCTGGACGCCGTCGTTTCAACGCGCCACGAGATGCTGCCGGAGTTTTACCGCTCCGTTTCGCCTGCGCTCGTCTGCCGCTTCAAGGTACCTTCAAACATCCCGTTGCTGCCGCTGAACATTTCTGACATCAACATTTATCACTGGATGGGACAGCAGCTATTAGCCGCTATCGCTAGCGACGCAGACGCCATTACTACACAGAGTCCTGTTCACAAAACCAGCCTAATGCCGGTTGAGCTGGAACCTGCTACAGAAACCATTATAATGTCCTTATATCCAATTTCTGTAAAATTAAAACAGACAAAATTTCTAATGTTTTGATGTGTGAAATATATATTCTCCATAAAATAAATCTATAAACAATTTGTTTTCTGTCGAGATGAAAGAAAGTAGATTTCTCTTTTATATTGGACAGTTAATTAAATTTTACATAATTGCCCCTATAGGAGACATTATTTAAATACGTCAGGAAATATTTTGTGGTATTTGATGATTAAGCTAATATTAAGAAATTATTGACTAAAGTCAGTTTTCTTAATCTTGTTGAAAGGTTATCTGTAAGCGAGTTTTATCTTATTTAAAGTGTTCTAAGCTAGACCAAAAGTACTTTGTGGTAAATACATTTACCTCACAGAACCGAACATTCGGTCCGTTACAGTTTTATGTACTATACGATATTGGTTATTATTAATTAGGTTTTTTTGTTTTAAATATCTGAAATGTCGTTACTTCCTGTTTTTTCTTCACATTGTTTTTTTATTTTTAAGCAGTTACCAAGAATAGCAGTAAAACTTTCTCTGCTGCAGAAGTTAGTCGTTGCTAGGTAACAGAAGTTTGGGGGGCGGAACTTGAAACTGCTTGTTACCCAGCAGGTTGTTGCTAGGCAACCAAAGAGCGAGTTGGTTAGTTTTCAGATTCTTTGCGTTATTGCGTCTCTCTCCGGACTCGACGCTTAGCGGTGGCCCGTGCCGGGTCCGGTGATATTTGTCGGCGGTTCTCTTGTCCCGGCGGTGACGGCCGTCTGCTTCCTGTGTGTTCAGGAGAGAGAGGAGAACGTGAAGGCGGACGTTTTCCACGCCTACCTGTCGCTGCTGAAACAGACCAGGCCGGCTCAGAGCTGGTTGGCCGACCCGGACGCCATGGAGCAGGGCGAGACGCCGCTAACAATGCTGCAGAGTCAGGTGGGAAAACAAAGCAGACGACTCATTATGCTGGACTTCGTGGGCTGGTGCATTAAATCTCAATAACACGCTTTGATGTTTGTTGTTTTAACGTGAGAAATTGTGTAAATGTCAGGATGCCTTTGAGAGGGACAGTAATCTATCATATAATTAATTTCCTCTTCAGTGATGATTCCCAATTAAATGGGGAATTCAGTTTCTTCTCTCTAGATGGCGCCTTCAGAATCAACTTTGTTCCACTTTTTATCATCTGTCTGGACTGGGCCATGTGTCTGACGTAGCAGACATTTAAAAGTTAATTTAAGATATTTTGGTGGGACAGATGGATATTTTATTGGTAAAGTAACAAGAAAATGTATCAAAACTTTTATTTATTTGTCTTTAAAGCTCTTTGCAAACAACACTGAATCATTCAACATCCACTTCAGTTTTGGTTTCTTCATAATTTAGAATTAAATCTTATTACAAAACGTGGTAGTAGTCTAGATTTTATGCTCTAACTGGACCAAAATGTCTGCAGTGTAGTTTCAGTGCTGCAGGGGGCACTGTTGCTCACTTAGTGATGCTGCTGATTTTTTCTCACCCGTTCCCACGGTGACAGGAAACCATCAGCATCCTGCTTAGCCAAACAGACTGAAGCAGGTGACAGGAAGTGGCACTCTCTCTTTCTCTCTCTCTCTCTCTGATAATGTTGCTCGTCCTTTGCAGGTGCCCATGATCGTCAAAGCTCTTCACAAACAGCTGAAGGAGAAAAGCGTGAAAACCCGGCAGTGTTGCTTCAACATGTTGACCGAACTGGTCAACGTCCTCCCAGGAGCGCTGACGCAGCACATCCCAGTACTAATACCAGGTAATGCTGCGCCACAAATAAACAGAAACCCTGTAGATTTACAGTGAAATTGAAAAGTAACCTAACACGTGGTTCTGCCGCCACTGGCAGCAAAAACTGCCATCAGCGTTTGCAACATTGTCACTCGGGAGAATTTTTCAGAATGGAGTTTTTGAGAATAAACTGCTTATTTAAGGTGATATCTTGGCTGGTAAATCTGATCTAGTAACTAAGCGACTCCATAAAGTTCTTCTGGATGAGTCATTGATGTGGTTTTGGGTCATTTTCTTTCTAGAGTTCATTTGCATAGAAAGTCCGGTTCGTTTGGTGAGGTATGAATGCTAATCAGACCAAATAAGCAAACTCTGGTCCGCTTAAAAACCTCGGTCACTGTTTGGTTGAAAAGAACTCTGGAATGCAAATGCGAACACCATGCGGATTGGAGACTCCTCTAAAAGCAGGAAGTGGACTACAACACCGGGCATTCTGGGTAAATACAGTTAAAACAAACAAGCTAACTAGAAGAAATGGCTGGTGGACAAAAAAGAATCATATACAACCGCTAAAATCAGACGCTGCCCCATTTTTGTTTCCGTTTGGTGAAGAAGGAAGTGGCGCTCAGTGTCTTGAGAGGTTTTTGCGTCGTTTCCTTTAGTGGTTCTTGGTGCAGCGCCCTCACAGGCAAGGAGGGGAACTGGCTGCTCAAAGGGACTCAGTTCTGTGAGAAAGAAAACAGCAGCAGCTGAAAATGTAACAATTGTTGCAATTTTGGTCCCGAATCGAACCGAATCTTCAGGACGAGCAGGTGTGAAAACATTCTAAATCAATCAGGTCAGGTTAGTAAAACTGTAAATTTGTTTGAATGGACAAACTAAAATATGACCCAAAAAAGCTAATAAAAAAAATCTGTAGGGTTTGGAAATACTTTGATGTGCCAAAATAATAAAAATATTCAGATTTTAAATAGAACAAACATGTTTTACTGTCCATTCCAGCAGAAAACACGTTATTAAACCTAAGATATTGCTGATTGTTAACCTGTGATTGTTTTTATGTCTCAGGTATCATCTTCTCTCTGAACGATAAATCCAGCAGCTCCAACCTGAAGATCGACGCTCTGTCTTGCCTCCACGTCATCATGGTGACGCACCCCGCTCACGCCTTCCACGCCCACGTCCCCGCCCTCGTGCCGCCCGTGGTGGCCTGTGTGGGAGACCCCTTTTACAAGATCACCTCAGAGGCTCTGCTAGTCACCCAGCAGCTCGTCAAGGTGGGATTCAAACCAGCAGTAATGGATTCGGCGTCTCAGACGGTATTTATTGATGTGTTTATGGTCTCCAGGTGATCAGACCTCTGGATAACCAATCAGAAGGCTCAGACAGCTTTGACCCCTCCCCCTACATCAACGACCTCTTCACCTGCACGATCAAACGCCTGAAAGCCGCCGACATTGACCAGGAGGTCAAAGAGCGAGCCATTTCCTGTATGGGGCAGATCATCTGTAACCTAGGTAACGGCCACCTGTCAGTCACATGATGTGACATTAGAAAAAAGAAAGAAATATAAATAAGACGTGACGCAACGTCATCAAATGTTTGATTTTTTGCTCCTAACTGGTTTTTGTTGTGCAGGTGACCGTCTGCCCAGCGAGCTTCCAGGAACGCTGCTGATCTTTCTGGAGCGTCTGAAGAACGAGATCACACGGCTGACGACGGTCAAAGGTCAGGGGGCATCAGCTAATTCGCACAGGAGCTAAGAGAAATACTTCAGTGATAAACAATTTGATAAATGCTCAACCCTAATTTATACACAATTTTCTACTGAATTATATTCTTTGAACTAAATTATGACAATTATTATTCATTAAGATGATTACAACATTGTCAAGGAAATAGGTCATCTTATAGCTAGGAGTATTTTTTTTATTTCACATTTTGTACGTTTTTGTGCTTCCATTTGTTCTCACCTGCTTCTAAAAACAGAACAAGAGCTTAAAAAACAAATATGCAGCTGTTTGATTTTTAGCAACAAGTTAATATTTTTTGGGGTCTGGAAAGTGAGCAGTTTCATAAACCTCCCGATTAAGTCACCTTCAATGGCAGTGACCCATTACCTAGCAACCCTGGCAGAGTTTTGCTCGTTGCCTAGCAACCCAATCTGACTTCCACATGTCTGGTCAGCTGGTTTTACCCCTTAATGCGCTGCACAGTGGCTGCTGGAACAGACAAGAGTTTTGTTGTTCACTTACATCCAGAAACCAATTACTACATTCCTGTTGGTTGTACAGGAGTCCCTACTAATGCTTTTCAAACATGCATGATGGTGAAATTGCGCATCTATTTGCAGACATTCTCATCAGAGTAAACGTTGATTTGAGGGTGTGGACAGCAGCAGTTTATTGGATTTAAAGTGACAAGATGCCCTAAAATGTCTTAACAAACTAAAATCCCCTAATTATTTTGTGCAAAAAATGTAATAAAAATGTTTTGTTTAGGCCATAGATCTACCCTCACCAGTTGAAGGAAGTGTGATAGGTCACCTTTAAGAATAATCCTGAAGTATTTCTTGAGAATTGATGGTACGGACCGTGCAGCGGCGAGCAGCGACCAGCAGGCGTAACGTTGTCGTTTTGTTTGCAGCTCTGACGCTGATCGCCGGCTCTCCATTGAAAATCGACCTTCGACCTGTTCTTCCCGACGCCGTTCCCATCCTCGCCTCCTTCCTCAGGAAGAACCAGCGTGCCCTGAAGCTCTGCACGCTGGCTGCTCTGGACATCCTGCTCAGAAACTACAGGTAGTCGCCACACCTGCGTGCCCCGCCCACCGCTTGAGCTCCGCCCACCTCACCGCTTGTTTCTGCCCTGCAGCTCCGCGGTGACGCCCGTCATGGTGGACGCCGTCCTGGCCGAGCTGCCGCCTCTCATCTCGGAGAGCGACATGCACGTGTCTCAGATGGCGCTGAGCTTCCTGTCCACTCTGGCTGTGACGCACCCGTCCTCGCTGGGCCAGCTGGCCGGCGGAAACATCCTGCAGCAGCTCATCGCGCTGGTCCGGTCGCCGCTGCTGCAGGGAGGAGCGCTTGCCGCCATGCTCGACTTCTACCAGGTTCACACTCATTTCTCTCTGGTCTCACCTGGCCGTCCGGTAGACGGTCAGGTGAGAACGGTACCAAAGTATCGTTCTCACCTGATATGGGACTAAAGTATTTGTGTTGGCTGTAAGTCAGAATAATGAAAATTGAGCAATAAATCCTGAACCAAATGAACTTTTTGACTGTAAATTAGTGATAATCACAGGTTTATTAACTCTGTTCAGGCTCTGGTCGCCACTAAAACCTCTGGTTTGGGTTACATGGACCTGCTGAGAATGCTGACGGGTCCAGTGTACAGTCAGAGCGCCGCCCTGCCTCACAAACAGGCGTACTGCTCCATCGCTAAATGCGTGGCGGCTCTGACCAGAGCCTGCCCCAACGAGGGGCCAGCTGTGGTGGGGCAGTTCATCCAGGTGACACAATAAAACCTCATGAAGGAAGTTTAGATTATTCCACGTTCTGCTTGTGAAATCTGATTTCTGTCTTTTGGATTGCCAGGATGTGAAGAACAGTCGCTCCACAGACTCCATCAGGTTGCTAGCTCTGCTCTCACTGGGCGAGGTGGGACACCATGTGGACCTCAGCGGCCAACCAGAACTCAAGACCGTCATCCTGGACGCGTTCTCTTCCTCCAGTGAAGAGGTAAACACAACCAGTTTTCTGCTGGAACGGGCTTGCGAGCAAATTTAGCTGGGCGATTAATGGTTCCAGAATTTATCACGATAAACGATAATAATGTTTTGAAACCATTTTCAAGCAACATAATGGTAATAATTCAAAAACACCAGATTTTATTTTTTCTGTAATTTTTTTGTGTTGGACTTTCTAATATTATTATTTTATTGTTGTTAAAAAAAAGTAGCCTGGCCCTAATTAACATTCAAAGTCCAAATAAACAGAAGCTGCAAAACAAGATGGCTGCCCACATTTCCCTAAAATTATATTTATCGCCCAACCATATTTGTAATATGTGAGTGTGTGAAGTGACTTGACCTCTGACCCGGGCTTGCTGTGTCTCAGGTGAAGTCTGCGGCGTCGTACGCGCTCGGCAGCATCGCGGTGGGGAATCTTCCGGAGTATCTGCCCTTCGTCCTTCAGGAGATCTCCTCCTCCAAGAGGCAGTATCTGCTGCTGCACTCCCTCAAAGAAATCATCAGTAAGAAACAGCGTCCGCTAACGCTCTGTGCGTATGGCAGGCCGGTTTATCATAAAATCAGATTCACCGCACTTACATCCCAGAGATCTGATGGTGGTTTATCACTAGACGTATTAGTAAATTAAGACATCTCTCCAGATCGTTCAGTCACGTTCCACAGGCACAACTTTGTTACTTAGTAATCTCAGCAGAGTTCCACCCGTTACCTAGCAACCCAAACTGAGTTCCAGAACATTTGTTCAGTTGGTTTTACTTCTATACAATGTAGGGCTGAAACGATTCATTGAGTAACTCGATTACAAAAAATCCTCGAGGAAATTTATCTGCCTCGAAGCTTCGCTAAATTTATTGTATTGTAATAAGCAATGCTGTTAAATACGCAGCACACTGGTCTAGCCGGAGGGTTTTTGTGTTGCACAACGCTACCACTTCCGTTAGCGCCTGGAGCACATGTGCTAAGTTTGTAGCTATGGAGGGAACCGGAGAATGCTCAGAAGGAGAACCCCGAAAGCGACAAAAAATGTCAAAAGTTTGGGAACATTTTAGGCTAAACAGAAAGGACAACACAGCGCAATGCATCCACTGCAAAGCAGAATTGGCGAACCACAACAGCACGACATCAATGTTGCAGCATCTGAAGAGAAAACACCCGCTACATGCATCCAACTCGTACACGGTTGCCAACAGGTAACGTTTATGTTCTCTT